>JAAEAF010005440.1:0-22173 GCA_011037195.1 Triatoma infestans | reverse complement strand
ATAATCAATTTCAAAAATCTGGTACGATCACAATACTTCCTCTTTCTATTATTAGTAAGAGAAAGTAAAAAAAAAATTCTGCAGTTATTCGGAAAATCATTAAAAAAGTGCCTCTAACAGAAAAATAAACAGAACATCAATCTTTTTTTTTTTACTTTCTCTTACTCCTAGTAAGAGGAAGTATTGTAATCGTGTCAAATTTTCGATATCGAGCTTTCATCGGAAATATCCGTTTTGAGGTCCCCTGAGTCCAAAAAAGTTTTTTTTAGTGAAGGATCTGTGTGTGTGTATGTGTGTGTGTGTGTATCTCTGTGTGTAGGTGTGTGTGTGTGTATATATCTGGGTGTTTGAGTGTGTATGTGAACAACACAGCTCAAAAACGAAAAACCGTAGAAAGTTAAAACTTGATATTCCATTTTGGTATCACCATAGCATCTGATAGTGGATCATCTGTCAAAATTCCTCTACTGGAAGTACCACTTTACTTGTTAATTTTTTTACGTTTTTGGAATATTATAAAAAAAATGGCTCCGACGCTTTTCTTCAAACTTGTTATATAAACTACACATACAAAGAGCTACAACTTTTATTTGTAATGTTTCTCTGGGAAAATTCATTTAAGGGCACTTTTGGGGGAGGGGCGGAGTTAGGTTTCCATCTAAAGTGCTATTTCAGTTTATTAGACAATTCTGTTATCTAAATAATGTTAATTAGAATTAAATATGTTGTTGAAATTCCGAGTTTCAAAAAAATCGGATAACAGGAAGTGTGTTTGCTTTACCACTTTACAAAATAATTTTTTCCCTTTTTCCGGATTTTCTCAAAAATGACTGCGACGATTTTCTTGAAACTTTCTATGTAAACTAAGCATACAGAGATCTACAACTTTTATATTTAAAATATTTCTCTGGGAAAATTCATTTAAGGGCACTTTTGGGGGAAGGGTGGGATCATGTTTTTCTCTAAAGTGCTATCATAGTTCATTATACAATTCTATCATCCAAACAAAAATTAATTAGAAATAAATAGATGGCTAAAATTCAAAGTTTCAAGAAAATCAGTAAACCGGAAGTACTGGAAGTAAACTGGAAAAACTGGACAGTTTTTTTTCAGTTTTCGACGAATTTAATAAAATTTGGTACACAAATTATAAAATTTGTCAATTATAATTTTGAGAAGTGGAGTAAGAGAAAGTTGTATGAGTGTTTCACACCAGATTTTTTTTTTTTTTTAAATCTAAGCCGCGTCAACATCTATGGGTATAGTCGCCCGGAGCCTCTCAGTGCAATGCCGGCCTCCGGACAATGTTCTCTCAGTTAACATCAATAAATATTTTTTATTTAATGTTATAGTATTGTTTTTGTTCTGTTGATAAGGCCTCGGGGATGTGTCATTTGCAGCAACACCACAAAAATATATATCAATAATTCAATTATTTTATTTTGTATAAAGTAAATGGAAACAATAGAAACATATATGTGTAGATTTAGACCTGACCTAGTAAGTGTAAACGGATCGTATATTTTGGCATTATCAAGATAATATGGCGCATTTTAATTTGGGAATTATTATCAAGATTAACATGAAATTTGAATATTTCACTTGAAGAATGACAATATAAACGTTCATTTTTGGTTGTTTCGTCTTCAGTTAGATTTATAATGAAGTGGGGGATCGCTGTTATGTTTATTTTTTGATTGGAGTAGGATGAGGACGTCCAAAGGAACGGCTAAGATTTGTGCCGTTTCATCCGTTCTTTTAAGTCTTTGACTAAGGATGATAATCTGCCAACTACAGATTGATATTTGGATTCAAATGAATCATATTCATTATGCATACTCATTTCCGACTGAGAAGAATTGCATAGTGTTTCTTATATTTTCATAAATTAGAAAAAAAAAATGTGGAAGGAATTTCTTCGTAACTGTTTAAAACTGTGCGATCAGAATTATCTGTGAATGTTTTTAATTTGGTAAATGAACTTGTCATACACCCTCTCTATTTTATTAATAAATTTTCCACCGATAATAATTTCATTATAATTATTGAATCATCAGTTAATTGAATATTTAATATTAATAATAATTGAACGTTTAATCATAATAATTATTTATAAGTTAATTATATAAGCATGCGTAATTATATAAACGCTTAAATGGTTTGAGAATGTGTTTAGGTAAGGTTCTGAGAAATTTATGGTACGCATTAATTGCTAATTGCTGATATTTGTTTTGCAATATTATTGTTGGAGATATAATATCTTCAAAAACAATATTTTCCACCAAACTTTTAGGAAACTTTGGTTCCTTCAAGTTGTAGCATAGATCCGGCCCGGAGGATCAATAATATATTTGTGTAATAATTTTCAATTATGTTGGTTAGTAAAGTTTTAATACTTATTTCTTTATAAAGGTAATATTTCTTTTAATTATAGATAAGAAATTTTTTTATTTAATTTAGTTATTTTTTTATCATACGTGAAATAATATACTGCGAAAAACTTTTAACACGAAAGTGAGGGGGATCGAAATAATTTTTCGATACAAAAACGATAAAATAGCGGTTTGGTTTCGTCCAGATTTCTCTGCCATTGTACGCGTAAAAAAATAAGTTTATGCATTAAAATTACAAAAAAAAAACAGGAAATTCCCTGATTTTAACAAAAAATTCATTGAATTCGGAAATTAACTGAAATATTTTGACTTTGGCGGTGCCACTTACCTACGCAAAAGACAAGCGGAAACCTAGCAACAGTGGTAGCCATTATTATTTATTTTGTTCCATGTGACGAAATAAAATAAGCCAAAAAAATCTGTGCGGCGATGTGACGGCAGAAAACAGATATATTTTGTTCGTCAGAGCAGTGAAAACTTTTCGTGTTAAGCGATATTTGTTTCGTGTTAAAAAAAAAATAAAAAAAAAAAAATGTATGAAATCACATGGTATTTTGTCAGGATTGCAGTTTCGTTTCATGTTAACCGATTTTTCATGTTAAGCATTTTCGTGTTCAATGATTTTCACTGTATATACATTTATAAGGTGGTTGTGAAATGAAATAATACAAAAATGTTAATTCTACTTTTTTTTCTTTTTTTTTAATTTAAGGCACTTCAACATCTATGGTCATGAGTAGCGTAGATCCGGCCCGGAAGACCAATAATATATTTGTGCAAACTATATATTTCTCTTACTAGAAGTAAGAGAAAGTAAAGAAAACACGTATTTCCGGACCCCAAAACATGTATTTCCGGTGAAAACCTAATTTCAAAAATTTGACACGATCGAAATACTTCCTGTTACTCAGGGAGAAGAGAAAGTAAAAAAGGAAGTAGCAAGCTCCTACTTTAAATATAAATTAACATTGACGTAGTTTCTACTTAAATGGTAAATATTTGAAGTTTTTAAAAAGTAAGTAGCTTTAAATTAAAATACTATTAAAGATTAGCACTATAACGTTTTGTAATATTTTACCACTATTACTTGTAACAGTAAAACATTTAATTTGTGGTGGGACATGCTGAATAAATTTCCTCTAACTGGGGTTACTAGATAGTGGCAAACAAAGAAACTATTTCCACGAGAAGACAAATATTTCACTATTACCCTACCCTAAATAGAACTTTGGCAGAATCTGAATTGGCAGACTAAAACCTGCATTCATCACATCAAGTAAGCCGGAAACAAGTCAGTAGAAAAAGGTTATACAGGAAATTCCTTTAAAACCACCTCCCCGGCACACAACTTCAACGTCACAAGAAGATATACGAGGTGTGTAAATTAAGTAATGAGACTGATTTTCTAGTGTTCGATCTGGCAACACTGGAGGCTTGGTAGGGCAAGTAAACATCTGATACACGTCCAGTGCAAATTTGAAAATGCTAGAGTTGTTGCACTGTCCGTAGTGACTTTTTTTTTTGTGAACAAGGTTTTTTTCAGTGCGTTTTAAAAATGAGTGACATCAATTACGTTGCTGCTATCAGGTTTTGCTTCAGACTTGGGCACAGTGCAACGGAAACGTTTGAAAAACTGTGCCAGGCCTATGGAGACAATGTTTTGTCGAGAGCACAGGTTTTCAGGTGGTTTAAGTCGTTTGCAGAAGGAAGGAAATCAATTGAAGACGAGCCTCGCAGCGGAAGGCCTTCATCTTCAAGAACCGACGAAAATGTTGGCAGAAACCGCGATCTCGTGCGTTCAGATCGTCGTTTGACAGTCCGAATGATCGGCGAAGAGTTGAATTTGACTCACACAACCGTTCATCAAATTTTGACTAATGAATTGGGGATGAGAAAATGGTTCCGAAAAATCTTTCACAAGAGCAAAAAGACATCAGAAAGGAAAGGAGCCTTGACTTTTTGGGAGCAATTAAAACGATCCCAATTGTTTGGAACGTGTTATTACAGGAGACGAATCTTGGGTGTTTGAGTATGACCCAGAAACTAAGCGTCAGAGCATGCAGTGGCACACTTCAACCTCTCCAAGGCCAAAAAAAGCAACAATGAACAAGTCAAAAATCAAATGCATGCTGATTTGCTTTTTTGATAGCCAAGGAATCGTTCACAAAGAATTTGTGCCTCAATGCCAAATGGTAAACCAACATTTTTACCAAGAAGTTCTTGAGAGAATTCGAAAAAGAGTCATGCGTGTGAGACCAAACATCAAAAACAAGTGGGTGTTGCATCACGACAATGCTCCGTGTCACACCGCGGCTTCTATTAATGAGTATTTGGCCAGTAATAACATTCCTGCGGCTTCTCAGCCTCCTTATTCACCCGACTTGAGTCCATGTGATTTTTTTTTGTTCCCCAAATTGAAAAATCACCTCAAGAGACGTCATTTTGGAACATTGGAGAATATTCAAACAGCCGTAACCGACCAACTGAAGTCTATTCCAGTATCCGAGTTCCAGCACTGCTATGACGAATGGAAGAATCGTCTTCCATGTTGTGTGGCTTCCCAAGGTAGTTACTTTGAAGGGGACAATGTTGAATTGTAATTTTATTTGAATAAAAAAAAGATAAAAAATCAGTCTCATTACTTAATTTACACACCTCGTATATGCCCGCGAAAGATCTACATGACGCTCTCATATACTAGGTTTCAGAACAAAGTAAGTTCTCTCTCTTTAATATGAGTAAAAGATTATTATAGCATTATTTACTTCTAATATTAATTTATCTCTAAATAATTATTCTTCTACTTTATATCGCATTTACCCGAATATGCTATGTCCCAAAAGTGATTATTACCCGGACAAATTTCTTTTGCCATGTTTAAATTTGTTTCTGATGTGATTTCTGGGCATTATATTTAATGTATTAAGTTTCTCAATTAAGTGCCATTAATAAAGGATTTCCGAAAGGATCAGTTTTGGGACCACTGTTATTCCTGTTATATATTAATAATTTGAAACAGTACTCCCCGGGGAAAGGCATTTTATACGCTGATGACACCACGTTAATTGCGAAAGGCAAGACCGTTGAAGAGGCGACAAAGAAGGCTAATGATAACATTTCATTCCTTAGAACATGGCTAGAAAAAAAATGAGTTAGTGTTGAATGAAAAGAAAACGCAAAGTATGACGTTTAGTCTAATTGAGAAAAAGTCAGAAGATACTACAAGATTTCTAGACGTTACATTAGATTGTAGACTTAGCTGGAAATGTCATGTACAAACCTTGAGTAACCAGTTATCACAAACCATTTTCTTATTGAGAAAACTGCGTGAAGAGATTCCAATAGAGGTTATAAAGACTGCCTATTATGGTCTATTCCATTCTAGAATGGCATATGGTATTGAACTATGGGGAGGTACCTCCGATGCTTATGTTATTTTCAGACTTCAAAAGAAAGCTATTAGAGCAATAATGACGAAAAATGCTCGAGAAAGCTGTAGGCCTTTCTTTCGAGACTTACGTATAATGACATTACCCTCGGTTTTCATTATCAAACATTCACTAAAAAAAAATAAAAAAGGACATGTTATTAGATGTTAGAGGTGATAAACATATTCATAATTTTTCGTAATAAAGAAGATTTTTTGCGTACCTTATAAGAGATTTGTGATGTCTGACTTCCATTCCAGTGTTATATCGGTGAAAATATTTAACAAAATTCCTTCAAGAATTAGACAGTTAAGTGAGAAACACTTCAAACAATCGGTTAGTGAATTTTTAATAAAAAATTGCTTTTATGATATTAAAGATTTCTTGAACACAAAGTGGAGTGATGAACAATTTCATGTGATGTGAAATGGACTGAATGTATTAAGTTTGTTTTTATGATAATTAGTGTAAAGTTCATTTTATTCTTGTTATTGGAATTTGTTATTTTGTTGACATTATATTGGCGAGCCTTTTATATTATAAAAATGTATCCAGGCAAATAAATAAATAAATAAAAAAAAAAAAAAAAAATGTAGTGCAGGGACCTCCGCGTGGGAGTCTAACGCGCTAACCACTGAGCTAATCCCTTCCCTTCTTCTCAATTCGACGTCTAGGCAGTTTTATTGTAATACCCGACAAGAATGCCAATAACATTGAAGAAATTTAAATAAACTTTGAAATTTAACGCCAAAAATTTCAGAGAACAATTTAAAATAATTCATTTTGTTTTTTTTTTTTGAAAAATAAAAGTGATAAGCTTATATCTGTGCTGTAAGCATAGAAGTTTAAAGAAAACCGTTACATTTATTTACCAGAAAGTCTAAAGAGTCCCTCCACTTCCGGTTAACCGATTTTCTTATAACTTGGAATTTTACCAATCGGGATCTAATGTAGATTAATTTTAAAAGAGTTAGTACACATTGTACTTTAAAGGAAGGCTTAACGCTGCTATTCCTCCACCATAGCCCCCCCACACAAAATAAACGTAAACGTTTCAAATAAAAGTAATAGATTTTTTTTTTTCCTCAGGGTTCTGTACCGCGACCATTCTTGATCTATTGTACCCCCCCTGGTGCCTAAGATGAGCTAGCTCATCTATAGCACCCTCTCCAGGTTTAACTCCCTGAGAAATCTCAGGATCCTGGAAGGTTCTAGGGTAGGTATTTCTTCCTTCCCTATCTGGTAACAACCCAGACTACTAAATTTTCTTTGAATGACGGCATCACAGTCCGTGAGGAGGTGAATCGGAGTTTCCTCCGCCTCTCCACAGAATCTGCATATGCCGTCACCTACTAGGCCAAGCTTTCTCAGGTGCCCCCTGAGTCTGCAATGCCCCGTAAGGAACCCCGTAAGAATACGGATCCTATTCTTACTCAGACTGATGAAGGCTTTCGATCTTTCCTGGTTATAACCGCCCAGACAGACCTTGGCCTGCCTCAGTCCCGGGATGGTGTTCCAGAGACGAGCTCTTTTAGCCACCTCCTCCTTCTTGATTTCTTCCAGAAATACTTGGTCACTGACTCCACAAAAGGGCTCTGGCCCAATAAGAGGAGATACAGCGCCTTCCTTTGCCAGGGCGTCAGCTGCCTCATTACCATCCACGCCGACATGTCCCGGCACCCAATGCAGGGTAACTTTATTGCTCCTGCCTAGTTCATTAAGTTTGCCTAGGCAATCCCATGCCATTTTAGAACTGAGTACGTAAGAGCTCAGTGCTTTAATGGCCGCCTGACTGTCGGATAGGATAACAATCTCCTGATTCCGATATCCCCGATCAAGGTTCAATTGAGCGCACCTTCCAATAGCGTAGATTTCCGCCTGGAAGATGCTAGGAAACTTGCCCATGGGCTCTGAGTGTTTGATTCTAGGCCCAAACACCCCTGCCCCGGTTCCTTCGAGGGTCTTAGACCCATCTGTGTACCACTTAATGGCATGCTTGCTAATACTGTCCAGGGCGGATCCATCGCTCCACTCTCCTTTCGTACTTAGCTTCGTAGAAAAATTCCTAACGAAGCTATATTTCTTAGTCATGCTATCTCTAGGAAAGTCCCAGGGGAGGGAGCCTGCAGAAGGGGGCATTCGCCTCCCACCCCCCAGCCCACATCCCCCATGCCCTCCCTAGAGATTCTGAGGAGGGCTCCCTTCGCCGCTCGCTCCACCACTAGGTGGAGCGGTGTGAGATTGAGAATAACCTCAATCCCGGCTGTAGGGCACGTCCTCAAAAGTAATAGATATTGAGGTATGTATATTAGTATATGAAGTTTAATGAAAATCATTGGAGCCGTTCTCGAGAAAAATTGCAGAAACTTAGTCGCATTACACTTTGTTGGACTTTGCCAAAAAACTTTTTGCCAGATGCGGTGATGGTAAACTAAAAAGAATATCAGTTTTAAGCTTTCTGCGAATTTTCGTTTTTGTATAGACTTGACCAGTTGAATATATTAAAAAAAATAAAATAAAAAAATATAAACATAATTGAAAATTAATTTATGTTTTCAGTAATAAGAGTGTATGAACTATTCATTTTGTGTCACATAAATCTAATTGTTATTTTTAGCTATAGATATATATATTTTAAGACCGTAAATATCAACAGAAGCCGAGTAGTTAACAAATAATCCTGAAAATGATAATTTATAGTGGGATTTAATGTTTACAAAACATTAGATGTAGATCGTGTATGGTTCCAGTGTTTGGAGATAACATAGAAGAATGATGTTGTTTTCTAAAGTGTATCAAGTACACACAGTAATAATGTGTGGTGCTGGAGATCTATAGAGGGTAAACGAACAGAAGAGCAGTTATTACTAGAATAGGGTAGCAAAATGAACAGTAGCGTGGTAGGGTAACATCAATAAATCATAAACCCAAATATGCATTAGTTTATAGGTTTGGATACTCCATAAATGGTGTGGTAAAATGTAATGATGAATGCAGTCGAACTGTATTCATTTGGAATGAGAAGTAGAGTGTTTTCTAAACTTGCATATCGCACACTCATATAATGTAGTATGAATATATTATCTAAACGTATTTTACAATGTCAACAGTGTATCGTCACATTAACTAGAAATTACCTTAGTTGGAAAAAGACCTTTCAATCAAAAAAATGTTCTTTATTTGAGTATTTGATAAACTCCCCCCCCAACATATTATAATAATAAATTATCATTTATTTATTACCCATTTAATATTTAATATTTCGATTTTTCTGTCAGTTTTTATTGATCAAAACTTCTATGCCTTTATTAATCTTGCTATAACTCCAGAATCGTCATTTATTCGAATAGCCTGGCTGCCTGCGGGCATTTGACTTGTGAGAGATCAGCTCAAGGCTGGTGTGGGATTGCCTAGGTGGACTCAGGGAAATTAGTAGTCATAACAAGGTTTTCCTTGTCTGGGTACCCGGGCATTCGGATCACAGAGGCAGTGAGTCGGCGGATCACCTTACTCGGGAGGGTTCCATTGGAACCATTGTCGGGCCTGAACCGTTCTGCGCCGTCGCAAGATTCCTCAGGAATACATCTATTAGAATATGGATGCACGATCGGGAATGGTGGGCTAAAACCCCATGCCAAAGGCCAGCGAAGGCGTTCGTTCATAGCTACTGTTGATGAACAGTTAGCCTCATACCAGGCTAACTGTTGAACTACTCCAACTAGGCCGGCGGGCCTTTAGAATAGCAGTTCGCGTTCTCACTGGTCATTTTAGACTTAATAAGCACATGCATCGCATGGCTTGGCAACGGAAAGCACATGTGTAGGTTTTGTCAGGAAGAAGAGGAAATAGCACTGCATGTTTTATGTCAGTGCGAGGGGCTGGTATGGCTGAGGTTTCGCCTCTTTGGGGGAGGAGAAGCAGACGCCTCCATGTCTCAGCCAGGGGCCTCTCTCGGGTCGGCTAAGTCTAATAAGGCAGACAGGATTCGAGAGGTGCTCTTAACTGACCGCCTAGGAGCCTCTCCATATTCCAAAGTTCAAAAAAATGAAGGTCAGGACGGGGAAGGGGACTGCAACTTATGAGGTGCCACAATAGACCCTCGGGGGTCGCGGTGGCGTAGGCTGAAGAGCCAATCCCCCATAGAATCTAATCCAATCTAATCTATTAATCTTGCTATCGGTAACTTTCGTAACCATTTCTCAACATCCTATTTGCACTTTTTTCATACTTGGCACAGTTTTTGGTCATTGTAACCTATATTTGTTTAAAATTATCTTTTATTTTGCTTTCTTAGGAATTAAGTTTCACTTTAGGGAAGGGTTTAGCTCAGTGGGACTAGCAAGCGCAGATCGCTGGTTCAAATCCAGCCGAGCTACCCTTAGATTTTCTCTTCCTAGGAGCATGTACAGCTCACTGTCCGTTGATGGCCAGTGTTGTCTGTTACATGAGCATTAAATGTCTGTAACATGAGAACACTGTCCGGAGACCTGGCAGTGCACTGAGAAGGCTCTGGGGGCAAATGACCATAGATGTTGACATACCTAAATAAAAAAAAAAATCACTTTGCATATATAAGGAGAGATTACAGTTAGGGAGCTTCAAAATTTAAGTTTATTTACAAACCTCAAATGTACTTTGAATAATGGATTTGGCATGCGATATTTAATGACAATGCTATCTAGATTGTTTACCTATCATACCCCAAAAGTTTATGTAATACAATGTCAATTTTTCTGTCAGTTTTTTTATTGATCAAAACCATTCGCAAAAAACACGTCAAAAAAAAAAAAATCTGGTGTGAAACACTCACACAACTTTCTCTTACTCCAGTTCTCAAAATTATAATTGGCAAATGTTATAGTTTGTGTATCAAATTTAACGATATTCGTCGAAAACTGAAAAAACTGTTCAGTAAAAGCGCACTTGCGGTTTACTAATTTTCTTAAAACTTGGAATTTTGGCCATCTATTTTTTTTCTAATTAATTTTCTTTGGATGATAGAATGTATAATCAACTATGACGGGTCTTTAGAGACAAACATAATCCCACCCCCATCCCAAAAGTGCCATTAAATGAATTTTCCCAGAGAAAAGTTTTGAATAAAAGTTGTAGATCTTTGTATGTGTAGTTTATATAAGATGTTTCAAGAAAATCGATGGAGCCATTTTTCAGAAAATCGCGAAAAAGTGAAAAAATGATTTAGTAAAGTGTTAAAATAAACGCACTTTCGGTTATCCGATTTTTTCAAACTTGGAATTTCAACAACATATTTAACTCTAATTAACATTATTTAGATGACAGAATTGTCTAATAAACTGCAATAACACTTTCGATGAAAACCTAACCCCTCCCCTCCCCCAGAAGTTCTCTTAAATTAATTTTCCCGGAGAAAAGTTTCATATAAAAGTTGTAGTTCTTTGTATGTGTAGTTGATATAACTAGTTTAAAGAAAATCGTCGCAGCTATTTTTGAGGAAATTGCATAAACGTAAAAAAAACAACTAATAAAGTGGTACTTTCGGTTGAGGAATGTTGACAGATAACGTACTGTCAGATCCCATGGTGATACCTAAACGCAATATCAAGTTTCAACTTTCTACGATTTTTCATTTTTGAGCTATGCTGTTCACATACACACACACACACACACACACACACACACACACACATACACATTGACCATTTGCTAAAAACCATATTTTTGAACTCCGGGGACCTGAAAACGGATATTTCTGGTGAAAACTCGATATCGAAAAGTTGACATGATTACAATACTTCCTCTTACTAGGAATAAGAGAAAGTAAAAAAACACGTACTTCCGGTCCCTAAAACATGTATTTCCGGTGAAAACCGAATTTCAAAAATTTGGCACGATCGAAATACTTCCTGTTACTCAGGGAGAAGAGAAATTAAAAAAGTAAGTAGCAAGCTCCTACTTTAAATATAAATTAACATTGACGTAGTTTCTACTTAAATGGTAAATATTTTGAAGTTTTAAAAAGTAAATAGTTTTAAATTAAACTGTTATAATGATTAACACTATTACGTTTTGTAATATTTTTCCACTATTACTTGTAACAGTAAAACATTTAATTTGTGGTCGGTTCTGTTGAATAAATTTCCTCTAACTAGGTTTACTAGATAGTGGCAAACAAAGAAACTATTTCCATGAGAAGACAAATTTTTCACTATATCCTACCCTAAATAGAACTTTGGCAGAATCTGAATTGGCAGACTAAAACCTGCATTTATCACAACAAGTAAGCCGGAAACAAGTCAGTAGAAAAAGGTTATCCAGGCAATTCCTTGAAAACCACCCCTCCCCCAGCATACAACTTCAACGTCACAAGAAGATATATATGCGCTCGAAAGATCTATATGACGCGCTCACATACTAGGTTTCAAAACAAAGTAAGTTCCCTCTCTTTAATGTGAGTAAAAGATAGAATTATTTACTTCTAATATTAATTTATCTCTAAATAATTATTTTTCAACTTTATCGCGCATTTACCCGAATATGCTATGTCCCAAAAGTGATTATTACCCGGTCAAATTCTTTTGCTATGTTTAAATTTTTTTCTGATGTGATTTCTGGGCATTATATTTAATGTAGTGGAGGGTGGGGCTTGTTGTTACAAATTTCAGTTAACTTTTTTAATTGCTCTTGCACTCAAAATTGTTGAAAATTGATTAATTTGTTGTCGTATTTATTTCTACTAATTATATATTTTTTAAAGATTTTTCAAAATGAAATAACATTTAAAAAATTCAAATACTATTAAAATGCGCATACTGTAACAATATGTGCCCTTCCGGTGGGTGTTGTTATATGTGGAGGGTAAATTGTTATAATATATAAAATACATGTCTGGGTGTTTATTTTAAGGAAATAAAACTGAAATATGTTCAATAAACTAATTATCAGATCTTTATTTTAATAATAATAATAGCAGCTTGATTATGATCTAAACATGGATTATTACAAACTTAAATGCTTGAACATTCCATTCTCTTTCTATTCACTGTCACTACCCATCTCTAAGTTCGAGTTACAATTAATTGTGTGGCAAATATATCTAGTGTCGGTTTTAACACATTTTGAATGGGCCCATCTTTTGCACTGCATGCATTCAATCCAATTTTCCCCACCTTTTGTCTGCGACTATAGTTTTAGACATTTCAGGCACAGGCAGTCCTCATCTTCTTCACCGGAACTTGATGATGGTAAATTATTTTTTTAATTCTTGTTCGCAGCTTTGGAGACACATATTTTCTTTTTGTTAGAATTGCCAACTTTTTCTCGTTTTACTTGTTTTTGGCTTCATTTCTTTTAAGATCTACCGTGATTTGATTTAAGATATGCGGTGGGTCAAGTTGTTACACTGTAACAACTAACCACACTGACGCTATTTCACTAATTAATCCGTAAACATATAGGTCAAAGAATACTAGCACAACCATATTGGATTGAAATTATTGTTAATGATGTATGAATTATCAGCATAAGTATGAAAGCCTTACCTTTAGTAGTTTTCAGATCACAGCTGTCTGTTTCAATAATAAAATGTAGCTTTCATTATGATATTTCGAGGAAAGTCACACAATGCCGTCATATGCAACAGAATCTTAGCGGAAACTGGTTAGAACAAACAGCACTCGCATATCTCTCAACTTTGACCACTTAGGAAGTGCTTCTCTCAGCTGATTTTTTAAAAATTACACTGTAACAACATGCCCCTGTAACAACAAGCCCCACGTCCCTTGCCTACTTACCTATCATTGTTAAAAAAGTTTTGGGAGTGAAAGTTAGGAATATAAATAAACATAATATATATTACATTCAGTCTTTACAAATACCAGGTATAATTATAGTATAAAAGTTTGCAGAAAAATGAAAAAGTTCATACTCAAACCCCCCCCCCCACCAAAAGTGTCAATAAAACAAGTAATAAATAATTGTATTAATAGAAAAGAAACAACTTAATTAGATTATTTATTTATTTTGTTTGTTTTCAATGAGATTTAGGCTTTTTCGAACAAAACAAGGAAAAATATCATTAATTTAATTTATAACTAAGTTACTTAAAAGGAAATTTTTTAAATCAATAATAATGGCCGCCTTACAGTTATCAAGAGCGTTAAGGTTGTCAGAATCGATATAATTCTAAGTGACCGTTATTTTTAAGGCCATCATCCTTATTTTGTGCTAAAACTTTTATATTTCGAGCAGTTGACAGTAATATACACTTAAAGACACAAAAAAAAAAAAAAATCTGGTATGAAACAGTCATGCTGGTAATAAACTTTTATATAAAATAACAAATATCCTCAAGCGTTGGTCTAGTGTCTAACGCCCTCGCCTTTCGTGCGATAATACAGGGTTCGATTCCCGTGAGAGCAAAGTCGATGTTGATACAGCATCGTGATAAAAAGTGGGAAGCTACAGTTAGTAGCACCCTAGAGGTAGCGAAGGCCGGAACAAACGGAAAAAATCTAAGAGTAGCACAGCTGGGCTCGAACCCGGGTCCTCCGCGTGGGAGTCCAATACGCTAACCACTTAGCTATTCCCTTCCCTAGTTTAATTTTTAGATTTCTAATTCACTATCTCTATTTATTTTAGTAATTTCTTTAAATTTTTTTTGTTTGTATCTATTTTTAATTGTATTTTTACTTTCTCTTACTCCTGGTAAGAAGAGAAAGAATTGTAATCGTGTCAAATTTTCGATATCGAGTTTTCACCGGAAATATCCGTTTTGAGGTCCCCTGAGTCCAAAAAAGTGGTTTTTAGCGAATGGTCTGTATGTGTGTGTGTGTCTGTGTGTGTGTATGTATGTGAACAGCATAGTCAAAAACGAAAAAATCGAGAAAGTTAAACTTGATATTACGCCTTAGGATCACCATGGGATCTGACGGTGCGTTAGGGTCAATATTCCTCAACCGGAAGTACCACTTTACTAGTTGTTTTTTTTTACGTTTTTGCAAATTTCTCAAAAATGGCTCCGAAGATTTTCTTTAAACTTGTCATATCAACTACACATACAAAGAGCTACAACTTTTATTTGAAACATTTCTCCAGGAAAATTCATTTAAGGGCACTTCTGGGGGAGGGGTGGGGTTAGGTTTTCATCTTAACTGCTGTTTCAGTATATTAGACAATTCTGTCATCTAAATAATGTTAATTAGAATTAAATATGTTGTTGAAATTCCGAGTTTGAAAAAAAATAGATAACCGGAAGTGCGTTTTTACTGAAATATAATTTTCAGTTTTCTGGTATTTTCTCGAAAATGGCTCCAACGATTTTCTTTAAACCAGCGTTGTTAACTATACATATAAAGAGCTACAACTTTTATTTGAAACTTTTCTCCTGATAAATTCATTTAAGGGGCCTTTTGGGGGAGGGGGGTTATGTTTTTCTTTAAAATGCTATCACAGTTGATTATACAATTCTGTCATCCAAATTGAAATAACTAGAAATTAATATATGACCCAAATTCCGAGTTTCAAGGAAATTAGTAAACCGGACAGTTTTACTGGACAGTGTTTTCACTTTTCGACGAATTTCATTAAATTTGGTACACTAACTATAAAATTTGTCAATTATAATTTTGAGTACTGGAGTAAGAGAAAGTTGTGTGAGTGTTTCACACCAGATTTTTTTTTTTTTGTTATAGCTATTATACTTATTTTTTTGGTCATCATTTATTACGATAATTTTTTTTTTTTTGAGGTATAATTTTTTGTTTGCCATGTATTTAATGCCAAACTCTGGCAGACGGTGTTAGCCATGCCTTATGTAATTGGTAAAGTTTATTTGTTTTTCTGTTTTATGTTTTATTTTCAAATTAAGTACAATTATTATTATTATTATTATTAGAAATGTTGAAGTTTTTATGTGCGCACATAGCATTGCAGTCTTAAAGAAAATCATTATGGTTGTTTTTGAGAAAATTCAAAAATAACTCATAAATTTATTCTGTAAAGTGGCACTTTGGTTAACTGATATTTTTTTCAAATTTGGCATTCTAACCCTGTTGTAAAGTACTATACTGAATTAGTACATTGGAGGAAAGCTAAACTCTATTGTACTCCCAGATATCTCAAACCCCCCCAAATCAATTTTCCTGGAAAACTGTTTCAAATGAAAGTGATAATTATTTATGTCTGTAGTATATTCATATATTAATCGTTCATGGCAAAGTCATTGACATCGGCAAAGTCAAACACCAAAGAAATAATAATTTACAACTAGTGGTTCCAGCCAGCTGCTTCCTTAACAAAGAGTGGCTGTAATAAAACCTGCGACCTAGTTGGCCGCCGGCTTCAAAACAGCCGCAACCAAACAAACAACAAAGCCTTTTCATCAACACTTACATCAATAAGCAAGCACCGCGATAAGGTTGGCCACTGAACTGACTGACCTGAATAAGGTCATCAAACTACGAAGGTCGCACACTAGGACAGATGTCTTGGTGTGAGTGTGAACAACAGTAATATATAAACTCTGATATACGACAAAAGGATTTATTATACCATCTACGGCCAAACGAGCACGTCTTTATACACAAGCGGCAATTTACTATACACAGTTATACTCAAACTTATCATTCTTTAGTAGTGCATCTTAGTTAGTTATTTTATCATTCTAATTTATCTACTATTTGTTACTAAGTATTTTATTATAATTATTAGTTACCATTTCTAACGTTCAAAGTATTGTTCAATTATAGTTATTTTTATATAAACCGTTTAATTATTCGAGCACTAACTTCCCAAAATCTTTCAAATAAACTCCGCCCTCTTCAAGACATCTGCTACTCCAGGAATCACACATCAAACGATTCCATTACATCTGGTGGCAGCGGTGGGATCAGAACATCCAATATCTGATACCATTACAGAGCTCTTTTTTTTTTGAGAAAATTGCAGGGATTTCAAATTAAAGCCGCACTACCGGTTTTGATGGATTTTGCCAGTAATATATGTGTAGTTTTTGACGCAAACATTGGGGGAGTCTGCTGCTTAATTTAAAACTCAAAATGTGGGTAACGAACTGAATGCGGTAACCGTATTTGGGTTTTCAAACGGAATACATGTTTTGAGGTCCTCTGAGTACGTGAAAATTGTTTTAAGCGAATAGTCTAAATAAATGCATACAGTGAAAAACGTTTAACACGAAACTGAGGGGATGCAAAATATTTATTTCGTGTTAACCGATAAAAATAGTGGTTTGTTTTCGTCCCGATTTTTTTGCCTTGTACAAGTAAAAAAAAAAAAAAAAAAAAAAAAAAAACTCTGGTGGAAAAACACTCACACAACTTTCTCTTACTCCTGTTCTCAAAATTATATTTGACAAAGGTTTGCGTACCAAATATAAGAAAATTCGTCGAAAACTGAAAAAAACTGTTCAGTAAAAGCGCACTTCCGGTTTACTAATTTTCTTAAAACTCGGAATTTTGGGCATCTATTTATTTCTAATTAATTTTGTTTAGATGATAGAATTGTATAATTGCTATTGTTACCCCAGATACCTCTACCCCCCAAAAAAAATCATGATAGCACTTCAGAGGAAGCTATAACCCCCACCCTCCCCAAAAAGTGCCCTTAAATGAATTTTCCCAGAGAAACGTTTTAAATAAAAGATGCATATCTTTGCATGTTTAGTTTATATATGAAGTTTCAAGAAAATCGTTGGAGCTATTTTTGAGAAAATCGCGAAAAAGTGAAAAAAAAAAAAAATCATTTATTAAAGTGTTAAAACAAACGCACTTTCCGTTATCCGATTTTTTCAAACTCGGAATTTCAACAACATATTTAATTCTAATTGCCATTATTTAGATGACAGAATTGTCTAATAAACTGAAATAGCAGTTAAGATGAAAAACTAACCCCGCCCCTCCGCCAGAAGAGCCCTTAAATGAATTTTCCCAGAGAAATATTTAAAAAAAAAAAAATCGCAAAAACGTAAAAAACTAATTAGTAAAGTGGTACTTCCGGTTGAGGAATTTGACCGATAACGTACCGTCAGATCCCATGGTGATACCTAAACTTAATATCAAGTTTCATCTTTCTACGGTTTTTCGTTTTTGAGCTATGCTGTTCACATACATACATACATACACACACGCGCGCGCGCGCACACAACACACACACACACACGCACAGACCATGTGCTAAAATCCACTGTTTTGGACTCAGGGGACCTCAAAACGGATATTTCCGTTGAAAACTTGATATCGAAAATTTGACACGATTACAATACTTTCTCATACTAGGAGTAAGAGAAAGTAAAAAATAAGTTTAGGGTAAAGGTAGGAATGATGACGGGGGTAGGACAGAAGACGCAGGGTTTGTTTCTCTTGTTTGCCACTCCTTGGCATAATGGAAGTTAGTCCAGGAGTAGAGAGATCAGAAGCCAACGTATTGCAAAATTCATCAGTTATTTTGTGTGTTCTTTTGTGTTCTATGAATATTTATAAGCATCAGCTATATCTTAGTGAATACCTGAATTTTCATAACGCTTAGTAATTTTTTTTTCTTTGTTATACACTATATTAATTGCAATTGAAATGACAGATTTCCATGTGTTGTAAAAGTTGGACTCGTAGGCAATTCACTGAATTTTCGTAAACTAATTGAAATGTTTTGACATGGCGGTGCTCTTTACCTACTCAAAGACAAGCGGAAACCTAGCAACAATGGCTGCCATTGTTTATTTTGTTCCGTCTAACGAAAAAAAAAAATCGGGTGTGAAACACTCACACAACTTTCTCTTACTCCAGTACTCAAAATTATAATTGACAAATTTTATAGTTAGTGTACCAAATTTAATGAAATTCGTCAAGTGAAAACACTGTCCAGTAAAACTGTCCGGCTTACTAATTTCCTTGAAACTCGGAATTTGGGTCATATATTAATTTCTAGTTATTTCAATTTGGATGACAGAATTGTATAATCAACTGTGATAGCATTTTAAAGAAAAACATAACCCCCCTCCCCCAAAAGTCCCCTTAAATGAATTTATCAGGGGAAAAGTTTCAAGTAAAAGTTGTAGCTCTTTATATGTATAGTTAACAACGCTGGTTTAAAGAAAATCGTTGGAGCCATTTTCGAGAAAATACCAGAAAACTGGAAATTATATTTCAGTAAAAACGCACAATTTTTTTTCAAACTCGGAATTTCAACAACATATTTAATTCTAATTAACATTATTTAGATGACAGAATTGTCTAATATACTGAAACAGCAGTTAAGATGAAAACCTAACCCCACCCTCCCCCAGAGTGCCCTTAAATGAATTTTCCTGGAGAAATGTTTCAAATAAAAGTTGTCGCTCTTTGTATGTGTAGTTGATATAACAAGTTTAAAGAAAATCTTCGGAGCCTTTTTGAAGGAAAATTGCAAAAACGTAAAAAAAACAACTAGTAAAGTGGTACTTCCGGTGAGGAATATTGACACATAACGCACGTCAGATCCCATGGTGATACCTAAATAATATCAAGTTTGAACTTTCTACGATTTTTCGTTTTTGAGCTATGCTGTTCACATACACACACACACAGACAGAACATTCGCTAAAAAACCACTTTTTTTGGACTCAGGGGACCTCAAAACTGATATTTCCGGTGAAAACTCGATATCGAAATTTGCACGATTACAATACTTCCTCTTACTAGGAGTAAGAGAAAGTAAAAATAAACCAAAAAATCTGCGTGATGATGTGACTGCAGGAAACAGATATATTTTGTTCGTCCGAGAAGTGAAATAATCTTGTCGTGTTAAGCGGTATTTGTTTCGTGTTAAAAGAAAAAAATATGTTTGAAATTACATAGTATTTTTTTCGGGACCACATTATGATTTCATGTCAACCAATTTTTCATGTTAAGCGTTTTCGTGTTAAACGTTTTTTGCAGGAAGCTCAAACTTGGTATTTCGTTTAAAAACTACCCACAATCCTATCTGACATAAAGGTTTTAGACACAATCCATCAACCGGAAATGCAAATTTAGAAAAAAAAATTATTTTTTAGTTTTTTGCGATTTTTTCTCCAACGATTTTCTTTATACTTCGTATACCATCTATATACATAAATATCTTTCACTTTTATTTGCAACATTTTCATGAAAATAAAAAAAAATAAAAATTATGATTTTTTTTATGGGTTATGAAAGAACAGTAGCGTGATAACCGCCATTACAGATTAGGTTACTGATTTTTTTTACTTTCTCTTTAGTACTAGAAGTACCACTTTACTAGTTTAGGATTTTTTACTTTTTTGCAATTTTCTCAAAAATGGCTCCGACGATTTTCTTTAAACTTTAAACATCAACCACACATACAAAGAGCTACAACTTTTATTAGAAACATTTCTCCGGGAAAATGCATTGAAGGGCACTTTTAGGGGAGGGGTGGGGTTAGGTTTCCATCTAAAGTGCTATTTCAGTTTATTACACAATTCTGCCATCTAAATAATGTTAATTAGAATTGAATATGTTGTTGAAATTCTGAGTTTGAAAAAAATCGGATAACCGTAAGTGCGTTTACTTTACCACTTTACTAAATGATTTATTCACTATTTCGCAATTTTCTCAAAAATGGCTCTGACGATTTTTTTGAAACGTCGTATATAAACTACACATGCAAAGATCTACAACTTTTATCTAAAACACTTCTCTGGGAAATATCTTTAGTAGCACTTTTAGGGGAGGGGTGGGGTTAGATTTTCATCAAAGTGCTATCCTAGTTCATTATACAATGCTATCATCCAAACATAATTAGTTAGAAATAAATAGATGGCTGAAATTCCGAGTTTCAAGAAAATTAGTAAACCGGAAGTGCGCTTTTACTGAACAGTTTTTTCAGTTTTCGACGAATTTCATTAAATTTGGTACACAAACTATAAAATTTGTCAATTATCATTTTGAGAACTGGAGTAAGAGAAAGTTGTGTGAGTGTTTCACACCAGATTTTTTCTTCAGGATTTGTCCAAAAATTGCTACAATGATTTTTTTTTTTAAACTTGAAATGGGTACTCAGTGAACATATTTAAAGCTATTAATTTTTATTTGTAACATTTTTCCAAAATAATTGATTTTAAGAAAATGTGGAGGGGGCCTTTCAATTACATTTAAATTTAAAACTATATCTATAGACTATATCTATAAATTATCATGTTGAGACAGAGATCGCCCACAGGGTCCAATCAGGTATGTATGTATAAATAATTCTCACTACCTTTTATGTATGGCCAGTTCATCTAAACCTAACAATTTTAAACATTATTTTTACTTTCTCTTACTCTTCCTAGTAAGAGGAAGTATTGTAATCGTGTCAAATTTTCGATATCGAGTTTTCAACCGGAAATATCCGTTTTGAGTGCCCCCTAAGTCTAAAAAAAAGTGGTTTACAACATAGCTCAAACACGAAAAACCGTAGAAAGTTGAAATTTGATATTATGTTTAGGTATCACCATAGGATCTGACGGTGCGTTATCTGTCAAAATTCTTCTACCGGAAGTACCACTTTACTGGTTAGTTTTTTTTTTTTTTACTTTTTTGCGATTTTCTCAAACATGGCTCCGTTGATTTTCTTTAAAATTTTTTATATCAACTACACATACAAAGAGCTACAACTTTTATTTGAAACATTCCTTTGGGGGGAAAATTCATTTAAGGGCACTTCTGTGTGGGGGAGGGGTTAAGTATTCATCTTAACTGCTATTTCAGTTTATTATACAATTCTATCATCTAAATAATGTTAATTACAATTAACTATGTTGTTGAAATTCCGAGTTTGAAAAAAAATCGGATAACCGGAAGTAGCGTTTGTTTTAACACTTTATTAAATGATTTTTTTTTTTTTACTTTTTCGCAATTTTCTGAAAAATGGCTGTGACAATTTTCTTGAAACCTCATATATATAAACTAATTATGCAAAGATCTACATCTTTTATTTAAAACATTTCTTTTTTAGGGAAGTGGTGCGGTTATGTTTTTCCCTAAAGTGCTATCATAGTTGATTATACAATTCTATCATCCAAACAAAATTAATTTGGAAATAAATAGATGGCCAAAATTCCAAGTTTTAAGAAAATTAGTAAACCGGAAGTGCGCTTTTACTGAACAGTTTTTTTTTTTTTTAGTTTTCGACGAATTATGTTAAATTTGGTGCACAACTACTTATCACATTTGTCAATTATAATTTGGAGAGCAGGAGTAGATTAGATTAGATTCCAACGGGGGAATTTGCTCTTCAGCCTACGCTACCGCGACACCCCAAGGATCTATTGTGGCACCCCCTAGTTGTAGACCCTCCACTGATCCTGTCCTTAGCCGGACTGTGGAATGGGGGGGGGG
>JAAEAF010005439.1:0-70069 GCA_011037195.1 Triatoma infestans | reverse complement strand
GGGTGTCATTTTTATGGGAATGCTAGTAAATCTGCATTACTTCCCTTAGATCGACTACATTATAAAAGTTTAAGACTTTGTTTGGGCTTACTAAATTCCACACCAATCGATGCACTCCTGAATGAGAGTGGGGAACTACCACTTACTTATAGGCGACAAATGTTAACTGATAGATTTTTAATTAGAATTATGGCACACAGTCCAGAGATCTATCGCAAACTATCAAATTTAGGGATAAAAGATCTTACTTACAGATTTTGGCAAAAGAAAAAAATCTCCTCCACTAGCGGTCAGTTTTGTAAACATGGCCAAATACAAAGAGTTAATAGTGTGCAGTAATAAAATAGCGGCATTTGATACCGAAATATATTTTAAATATAAATTACCTATTGTGGAAATGAAAGATGTAAAAGGCAGCTCTCCAGAAGAAGTTAACTACTTATTTATGTCAGAACTTAATAAACAGTGGCCAGATACATATCCAATGTCACAGACGGTTCAAAATTAAATAATAAGTGTGGATGTTGCTACTTCGACCCAAAATTGAACGTAGCTAAATTAATCAAAGTACCCGATATAGCCTCAGTTTACACTAGTGAGCTGATTGCTATCCTAGAAGCCCTAAAATATCTGTCTTCCATCAATACTGAGGATGCATGTATATTTACCGATTGCAGAAGTGCTTTATGTAAATTAGAAAATTATAGAATAGATTCTACTGTCGGCCATATAGAAAATAATATTAGGAACATATGGTCCAACCTGATGAGTAAAGGAATTATAGTCAGATTTATCTGTATAAAGGCTCATAAAGGAATAAAATGGAATGAAAGAGCTGATTATTTTGCTAAAAAAGCAACTTCCGAAGGCGAGATTACAAATATAAAAGTACCATATAATGACATTTTTCCATGTATAAAAAGAAATTATTTAAATCAATGGCAGACAATGTATTCTAAAGGTGACAAAGGTTTGTTTTACAAATCCGTGAACCCCACTGTAAATAGTGAACCCTGGTTTCACTCAACAGCTCCGCCGAAACGATTTAGCCGCCTCATTTGACGCCTAAGAATTAATCATGGAGTATGCAAAGAATATCTGCATAAGATTGGTGTGGAAAACTCTCCATTATATGCATTATGTAACGAAAATGAAAGCCTAGAACACATAATTATGATATGTCCAAAGCATAATATTAGACGAGACCTGTTTCTTAAGAAAGTAAGTACGGAATTAACTAATCCTTTTAATTATAGAACACTACTTGCGGAAGCCAGCGTAAAAGTTTACAGCATGATAGTTGAATTTATTGATAGCATACAAATAAAATTTTAGCATTTGAACTATACACATGTGATAAATTATGAATTTTAAATTAGGACTACTCTTCATTAGATTTAGATTTCAAGGGGGTGCGAGGAATATCGAGTACACCACCCCCACAGGATGAATGAGTGTATGAATGTAGGTAGGAAATTTAATAATTTGTGCGAACGTATTTATTACTATGAATGTATTTATTAGCGAGAATGGATTTGTAGGTTAGAGCGTGAATCATATGTGAGTAAGTTATGTAAATAGTTGTATATAGTTTTAAATTAGGATTAGATTTAACGGGATGAGAGGAATATCAAGTAACCCATCCCACATTAGGATAGCCTAGAGGTCATTAAAAGACTAGTATTATAAGTATAATAGATGTATACTTCAAATTGTGAAGTTGGTAATCAATATTTATGTAAATTAAATAAATGTTAGCATCAGTAAACTATATTGCATGGCTATAGCCGTAGACGCTAAAGCCAAAAAAAAAAAAAAAAAAAAAAAAAAAAAAAAAACGGAGAAATGTTTCAAATAAAAATTGGACTTCTTTATATTGGGCAGTTCACGTAGTAGTTTGAAAAAAATCCTTGTAGCCTTTTCAGAGAAAATACTAGAAAAGTGAAAAACACTTTTCAGTAAAAACACTAATCCGGTCATCCGATTTTCTTCAAACTCGGGATTTCAACAACATATCTAATTACATAATTGATAATGAAGTTAACAGTTGATAGTTGATTGTGTAATAAACTGAAAAAACATTATAGGAAAACCTAATCCTACTCCTCCCCCAAAAGTACCCTTAAATGAATTTTCCCGAAGTATTTGGCCTTTTTAATAAATTTTTATTTTAATATTTTTAGATCGTTTTTGTGTCACCCTTATGTGTCATTTTCAAGAAATTCTTCTTCATTTTTTAACCTTATATATTTTAAGCCACAATTAAGTTTTGTTACATTATTATCATGTATGTTTTTTAAAAAAAAATAATGGTTATTTTTTGTCGGTTTGTTAACAATTTTTTTTTGTAGATTTCATTACTTACTACTTGTCGATTTTTAAATTTTACATTTAAAAATATTTATTTATTGTCAAATATATATACATATTTACAGAATGCCTCAAGAGTACCAGATATACAAGATCTTTTCCTCTTTCTTTATAGTTTCTTCTTGACTATTTTATTAAGCAAATAGATTTGTTGGGAAAAATGACAAATAAAAAACCCAACTCTAACACAAACCTATTACAATTCTGGTG
This sequence comes from Triatoma infestans, assembly GCA_011037195.1. Taxonomy (NCBI): domain Eukaryota; kingdom Metazoa; phylum Arthropoda; class Insecta; order Hemiptera; family Reduviidae; genus Triatoma; species Triatoma infestans. The sequence continues at coordinate 67,489 of JAAEAF010005439.1, read as the reverse complement.
GACTAATTATAAGTCTTAATCTTGGATGTTTGTAGCTGCTCCTAGTATTGTAACCGCTTATACTTTTAATTAATGTATTATCATTAATTGTAGTATTCGCAAAAAAATTTCTACAAGTTTCATCTTTGATGTATTCTAGCTATGTTTTCTCATGTAATTTTCTAATTGGGGTGTATCTAGAAGCATCAATGGCAAACCTTAAAATCTTATTTTGCATTCTCTGCAATTTCCTTAGGTTGGTCTCACTAGTTATACTCTAAAATTGATTAAAAATGATTTTATTCGTTATACTTTTTTTGTTTTTCGCTTTTTTTTTTTTTTTACAATTGTTTAATATTTCATTAAAATATCATCATCATTTGTTATGTTTAGGTTATTGTGCCATGTTCTTTGGTGTTTTTTAAAAAAAAAATGTTATTTCTATTTTTTTTGTCCTACCCTTCTTGAGTGGTGTGCTGTTGGTTGTGTAATGTTATTGGTGTGATGTAGAATGTAGTGTTAGCTTGTGGCATGGCGGTTTATAAAGTGTTTGTGTTTGTACGTTTTAAGAGAGAGAAGTAATAAGAATAATTAAGAAAACACTGGTAGATTAAATTAAATATATTCTTTAAAGATATTTAAATGCTATTCAATAACACAGCAATGATATCTGGCACTGATTACTGAAGTGTTTTGCTTCGGTTTCTGTTTCAGACTGTGAAAGAATGTCTTTTAATTGTTCGTTCAAATCTTCCCCTGTGAGAAGAAGGGGTAGACAATGCTAACAAGGTTCATGAACTCTAAAAAACAGTGGTGTTCTTCTACCTGAATAGTCCCTTTGCTAGGGAATGTTACATTTTTCTTGATATTTTTGATTATTTCAAATTAAATATATATTTTTATATGTCTGGCATCCATCACATTATCCCCCCTCCTGGAGAAATTTTTCGGCACGAAAAATTTGGGAGGTAATCTAGAGTTGTAGAGGCGTGTGCGTAATCTCTGCAAGGTAGCCATGTGTAGTAGACTGCAGTCATCTTGTTCTGGAGCAAACGCTGCTTGAATGTGTGAGCGTTGCTCTGGTGAGGAACGTCTTCTACTCGAGCAAATGCTGTGATTGAGCATTACTCTGGTGATGGAACGTCTTCTTCTCGAGCGAACGCTGCTTGAGTGGGTGAGTGTTACTCTGGTGGTAGGCTGATTGGCAAACACTGCTGGGTGAGTGTTGCTGATGAAGAAGTAACTGGCAAGGTGATCAATACAGGCTTCTGAATGATGGTGCTGTAGGGATGCATGTTATTTCTTGAATTCTTGAGGTGACTCTATATTCAAATATGTGTTTTTGTTAATATGACTCTATATAAACGAAAATGCATGTTTTTCTTGAAGTGATTCTATATAAACGAAAAAAATTTAACATATAGATACATTTATAGAAAAATTTATAGCTATAAATAAATAATAAATGTAGAGCAATAAAATTTAAATGATAAGTATAATTATAATTTCACAATAATGTTTCATATATTTTAAAATCATATATATATATATCACCATGAAAATCTATTTATAGTGTGGTGATTAACACAAAAAAAAGAAGGAAGGGTATTGAATAAGGTTTTTAAAACACAAGAGAGCTAATTACTAAGATAAGTGTTAAGATTTTAGTTAAGGATTTGTTTTGTTTTTAATGTGATTTAGTGTGTTTTCAATTTCCATTTGGAAATGTTGTGTAGTGAGTCAATTTCTCTTTGGAAATGTTGCATTTTGGTCAATTTCTCTATGGAAATGCTATGGTGTTAGTTTATTTCTTTTTGGAAATGTCGTGCTGTTATTTTATTTCCCTTTGGAAATTTTGTACACTTTGTTAGTTTTCCATTTGGAATAAGTCCAGTTGGCGTCCATTTCTTGTCCACCTTGAAATAATATTTGTATGTCTAATTTATTAATTGCTGCATATGCAGGCATCTTTGTGTATATTTTTGTTATTTCCCTTTAGAAATACGTGCAGTTAGTTGGTGTTCTTATGGAAACAAATTATTAACCTAATTGTACATTGTAGGAAAAAAAACTGCTGCATTTGTAAGCATATATATAATTTTTATCAGAGACATTTTCCGTGGTAGCCTGCTTCATTTTGTGGTCATCGACCGGTTTCGGGCGTTCGCCCATCTTCAGGATGCGTTTTTCAGACAGTGTGCCAACACAGACTCGTACAGAGACTTTTTTATATATATAAATATAATATTAAAAAAAAAAAAAAATCGTTCAATTTTAAACGAATGAATGAATTTTAAATGTTAGTTTAATCGTTGTTTAATTTTATTTAAATTTATTTTGTGTATCTTATTTTTTATTTTGTATATTCTTAATATTTTTGGTTAGTTAATTGTGAAGTAAGTCTCCCTCCAACAACAGAGTTTAAAGATTAGACCCCCGCGTCCACTGTAGGAAAAGAATTTGCCCTTTAACAACCCAAACACGTGTTTTCCCACCCATCTGGCCACATCCCTTTACCTAGTTTAAGAGTTTAGTATTTTAAAAATACACCTCAGTTAGTGTGAAACTAAGTCTCTGTACGAGTCTGTGTTGGCACACTGCCTGAAAAACGCATCCTGAAGATGAGCGAACGCCCGAAACCGGTCGATGACCACAAAATGAAGCAGGCTACCACGGAAAATGTCTCTGATGCTTTCCAGCTCTGCGGAACCAACCACCACAACAAATATAATTTTTAGTTTGTGTAGTCTTATTTACTATTAGATCGTGGTTATACTTCTGTGTGTAGTTGTGGTAATATTAGTGTACGTAGCGACTTCGTCTATTCATTATTAGTATTTAAATGTTTGTTCTTATTAAATATGTTTTGTTTGTTTATTAATGTCATCATAATTATAATGTATTAGAGTGTTTATATAGCAGTTAGTTTAATTTAATTACGTTTATTTTTAGTTTGTTTGATTTAGTTAAGTTTGGTTTTATGTGTGTTAATTTTTGCCAGCAGGATACGCAAGGTTGTCGCGATAACAGGATTATGAGGAATCCGAAGTTGAAAGCTATCCCTTTCGTAGAACGTTTATATCTGCAACTAATTCACAAATGATTTCACACACAATATTTTTTTTTTTTTTTTTAAAGGCGGCTCAACATCTGTGGTCATTTGCGCCCGGAGCCTTCTCAGTGCACTGCCGGCCTCCGGACAGTGTTCTCCCGTTACAGACGACACTGTCCATCACCGGACAGTGAGCTGTAGAGGCTCCTAGGAAGAAAAAATTTAAGGGTAGCACGGCTGGATTTGAACCCGTGATCTCCGCGTTGCTAGTCCAGCGCGCTACCACTGAGCTAATCCCTTCCCTACACACAATATTAAATTACACATAAACGAATGATAGATAATTTTAAAATTTTCCAGCTAACATGCAATTTTCATGCAATTATATTCATACGCATGCAATTACATTCATACGCATGCAATTACATTCATGCACATGCAATGGTGTAGATGATGAAGATGTTTGGATCTGTAAAAGAGTGGTTATATAAATTTAAAGTGTTACAGCTAACATAAAAACTTGGATTATTGGACACTCAATTTTGTCCAACAGCTCTTCAGCTGTGCTGCATTTTCTAGAGAGGCAAAAAACAAATATAGTACAAATTATAAATTTTCTTTTAAGGCGAACTGAAAATAAATAAATTAATTCGTTAAATACAATAAGAAAAAAGATATCAATATCAAGCAAATAAAAAATATCAAATAACTTCATGTGGGCATCTTGGTTTCTGCAAAATAACATTAATTGTAAATTATTATTTAAAAAAATTGAAATATACAATGATACAAATCTATATTCGGGAGACGGTTTTACCATGCCGTAGAATGTCAAGAATGTATTTTGGTATGTCTTTAACAGTAAATGATTTTAATAATGACTTCGCAGATTTCTTTAAATTAATAATTCCGAGGCAAATTGTCATCTCAGTCTTTAAAGCTCTCATGTTGATTATGAAATTAGTGTGGTGAATGAAGAGTAAGTATTGAAGGTAGTACACAAGATGAAAGGGAAAAAAACACTAATTACTTTGGATTTATACCCATATGGCACCAGAAATAATAAAAATTTTGGTCATATCTTTCAACAGACTGGAGAGATCCAAACAAACTCCCGGCACTATGTCGAAGAAAATTTATAATAGCATTCCGGAGGAAATACGCCAACTGGAGCTAAATAAATTTTAAAAAGTGATGAATTTGTTCTGGATAAGAAACTGTTTCTATAATATGAATGACACAAGTGGAGTGTTGAACCAAGTGAACTGACTTAGTGTATGTTTCACTAATGTTATTTTATTAAATAGGTCAATAGTGAAGTTTCTCTAATTGTAAGTTGTTAATCTTTAAATGTTTAGTTTTGTTTGTTGTCAACATAGAATAGACGACCTTGGCATACCTTTTGTGTAAATAATATGTGCAGGTGAATAACAAATAAATAAATTAATAAAAATAAATATATGTCCTCCAGTAACGTTTATATTTACGTTAGGAGAAATAATCAAAGTTTGAAGTGTGAAGAAAATTTGTCATTTTATAACTAATTGTATTAACAGCAGCAAGAGAAAGTCAAGTGAGTGTTTCAGACCTGATATTTTATCCTTGGGGGTGCCGCAGTGCAGAAGGAGAAGAATGGTAAAAATAATCATTATTTGGTATATTTCTGTTTTCTCCTACTTCTGTTACAAGAATAAATATTGAAATATTAATAATTGAATTTTCTAATATTTTATCCGTTGTAGCATGCATATTTATACTGTACATGACCGGTTTCGGATTTTCATCCATCGTAGAGCAAATTCACCTACTTCGTGTAGAGAGTTCATTGCAATGTAATGTTTTCGCTACACTCCCACTTCAGGGTGAGGAAGTGTAAGTGTAACAGAAACATTAAGTTGAAGTGAACTCTCTACATGAACTTGGTGAATTTGCCCTGACGATAGATGAAAATCCGAAACGGGCCAGGAACAATATAAATATGCATGTTACTACGGATGAAGTACCAGATGTTATCCAACATTGCGGACCCATCCTCTTATTCAACAATTGAATTTTCATCAAAGATTTGCGTTCTGATTATGCAGAAAACGAAAAAAATATATATTTCTTGAATTATGGAAGATACTTCTCGACGTTACTTATATGAAGGAAAAGGATTGTGAGATTCGGTCTTTTTAAAAAATAAATTCTTAAAAATAAAATTTAAAAACTTAAATTCTTGACAACGTTTCGACAAATATATTGTCTTTTTCAAGGCCTACAACATATAAATATAATAGGTTCTTTTTTGAAAGTCAAAATCAAAAAAACAAAATCAGAATTTAATAAAAAATAAAATTATAGATTAATTTTTAAATTTTTTTGGTTTACTTACATAAAAAATAAAAAACTATTAAATAATCTTTAAAACATATCAAACTTAAAAACATAAATTGAATTTTTTTTTCTCCATGTTTCTGAAATTGAAGAATTATCGCTCATTTTTAATCCATCATCTTTATTTTGTAGAATTTGAATTCGTTCTTCCAAATTGTTCGGCTTTAAACTCATACTAGACAGTTTTAACTTCTGAAAAAAATTTGTCATTCGAATTTTTCACTGATTTATCTAATTCTTCAAACCTGTTTTCTAGACGGGATATTTTACTGAGAATTTCCTCTAATGCAGATTTTATTGTTTTTTCGTCACCCATTTTCATTTTATTAGAAGACAGATTTTTGCCTTCCACTTTTTATTTTATTTTTAATAAATGTATTTAAATTTTTTATGTTTATCCTTCGATTTTAATTTGTTTATATATATATATATATAACATTTAATAATTGCAGAGAGTGATTTTAGTTCGACAAATGATATATTTATAAAATGAATATCATGACTCACAGTAACTCCAGTGACCTTGAATTATCTTCCACTTAGGTGAACACACTGATGCACTAACAATTGTTGTTGTCCCCACCACATTGATCATTAATAAGATTTTATTAATAACTGACAAAAAAATACGATTGAATTAATTAATTTTAAAGAGTGTATTTTTCTAGTTATGGTAAGGAAAAAGTAAGATGTGAAAAAATTTCTTCTACAAGTACAAATAACTTTAAAAAAAAACCACCGACAAAAATCATTTAAAATTTAAAAATAAACGAGGGAGCAGAAAGTACGTATGTACAGCACGAGACACAGAAAGTCAAAATCAAAAAACAAAATCAGAAACTAATAAAAAATAAAATTATAGATAATTCATCAATTTTTTTTGGTTTACTTACATAAAAAATAAAAAAACTATTAAATAATCTTCAAAACATATCAAACTTAAAAACATAAGTTAACTTTTGGAAAATAAAAAGTTGAGGAACACCTCAACAACCCATAGAATAGTGAATAGCGGGCCGGTATAGTTATAACGGGACTAATGGAGAGAGGGGTCTATTTGGAAAACAAGGTCAGGGGTTAAGAAATGAGGTTATGATAAATTCAAGAGAGACTGTTGGTATCTGTCCTATAATTAATAGAATTTTCCTGTTTTTATATACAGCATTTCGGAGTTCAAAGCTAGACGTGGTACTGTTCACATCGTGTGTTAAATAGTTATCAAATTAATAAGCGCAAACGGGATAGTTAATTTTGAAATTTTCTATACAAACAGTGACTGTGTTTTTAGTTATTTTAGTGTTAAAAAAAAGGTTGGATATCGAATAATTTTTGGAAAAAAAGGAAAAAGAATTTCTTAATTTTTATAGAAGGCAAATTTTATTCGAATGAAATTTGATACATTTGGAGAGGTGGAAGTAGCGCGTGCGTAGTCTTATCATTCACCTGTGTGTGTGTCAGTGGGTGAGATTGTATTAATCACTAATAAACAAACTTAGTCTTTTCTTTTGTCATACAACATTTGTAAATATGGATGAGTTAAAACCAATGTTACTGGACATGAAAGACGAAATTAAGAAAGATAACGAAACTAATAGAATAATTACTGTTAATAATATAGAGGAAATAATTAATGGAATTAAGGTAAAAGTGGAAATACATGATACAAAAATTGAATTTTTTGAAAAAAGAAATATTATTATATATGGGTTTAAAGAATTGGTCAACGAAAATTACGATGTATTGGAAAAAGAAATGTTGGCGTTTTTCAAGGATTCTATTAAAATTGTGGAGAATATAGATTTCATAAAAAGACTCGGAGCAAAGAAAAATGGCACTTGTCGCCCAATGATTGTCGGATTCACGACTTGGCGAATGAAGAGGCTGGTTCTCTTGAACAGTAAGAAGTTGAAAGGTAGTTCAATGTTTATCTCTGAAGATTTTCCACCTGAGATATTAAAAAAACGTAGAGAACTTGTTCCACAAGTGTTAGAGGCTGGAGGAAATTGCAAGTTTGCTATTTTGAAATACGATAAGTTAATTGTGGAAGTTTTTAACGTCCAAAAGCTGTGTAACAACGGTTCCCGTGTTAAGCGTCAATTAAGTGACTCTCCAAGAGCACTGGAAAAGGAAAAAGGCGAAGGAGGCACGGAATTGGAGAAAGAGTTATCCCAAGTATGTCAGCAAACTTATAAAAGAAACAAAACTGTTTGTCACTCAATGAGCGTAAATATGGATCCTGATAAAATTATTGCTTTCTTAAGAAGAAGTGACTCACTGGGAAGTTTGAATTTGGAGAAGTTAACTGGAAACAAGAAAAATAATTCGGAAATTACGCAGGCGTCATCATCGGCCCAGAAAAAAAAAGAAGAAAATAAAATTTAGCAATTAAATGTAAGTGATGGTCAAGATAAATTTGTTAATATTCTTGCTTATAATATTCACGGTCTTTATAGGAAAAAGTATGATTTAGATTTTCTTAATTATGTTATGAAATTTGATATTTTTCTTTTTTTGAGACCTTTATTGAAGACAAAGATTATTCTAATTTTATAAACCTATTTCCGGGATACGTTTTGAACTTTACGAAATTGTATACTCTGTTATTAGAAAATCCAAGAGCAGATTTTCTGGTCTGTGAAGATTTTAATGGGAGATTCGGAAACCTTCAAAATATTTCAATACTTCAACATAACAAGATATTAATTAAAAGACATTCTAAAGATTCTGTAATTAATAGTAATGGTATAAAATTAATTGAGTTTTTTGATCATTTCAATTTAGTCATTTTGAATGGACGGGAAGAGAAGGTGACTACGCTGGCCAGTATACTTTCGTAGGAGGAGCGGGTAGCCTGTAATAGATATTTGTGCAGTTTCATGTAACTTGCTTCCTTTTGCCTCGAGCTTTAAAGTGAATCCTCAAATATTTTCAGATCACCTCCCTCTGGTATTGAAATGTAAACTTTATAATAGAGATGTGAAACAGCAAGTATATTCCCGTTATTACAAAAATTAATGTGGATAGGTGAATATAAAAGTAAATATTTAAAAAATTTGGACGAAAAATTGGTGAATTTCAATACTGAGTCATTGAATATCTCGGAACAGTTAGATTACTTAATTGAAGCAATTAAAAATTCTCCATATTATCGATTGTTCTCTGATCTGAAACCCGGTAAGCACCTAAAAAACAAATGGTTTGATAATAAATGTTTTAAAGCTAGGCGTGTTGCCTTTAAGGAATTAAAAAAATACCGAGCTTCTGGCAAGAATGAAGATAAAAAGAGTTTAAAAATATATGTAAAGCAAAAAAAAAAAGAGTTTTATGATGATTCTATAAAGAAGTTACGGTATATTAAAGATTCAAAGAGTTTTTAGAATGCTATCAGAATTATTGAGGGCAATAAGTATAAATCTGTCGGTAACATTTCAGTTGAAGAATGGGTTGACCATTTCATAAAGCTATTTAATCCTCCTCTGCTTGCGGATCGTACACTTTATGCTAAACCGCTTATTTTAAATAAAGATTTAGATCGGTCTTTACCTCGGATTCTTTTTTAATTAAACTGTTAGATATATATAACGCTATCTATGAAAGTGGCGATGTTCCTATAAATTTTAAGCAGGTAATTGTTTTTCCTCTTCATAAAAAAGGAAGTTTAAATTTAGTGAACAATTATAGAGGTATTTCCTTTGGAAATACTATAGCAAAAATATTTACCGCTCTCCTTTTAAATAAATTATGGGTGTCTGTAAATAATGTACTAAAGGAATCACAAGGCCGCACCATTCCCTTGATCGGTCCTGCATCCATAGCTTAATGGATGCACTCCTGAGGCATCTTGAGACACCGCAGAACGGCTCCGGCCCGATAAGCGCTCTCATTGAACCCTCCCGGGCCAGGCGGTCCGCCGCCTCATTGCCTCTGTGACCCGAGTACCCAGGTACCCAAACCAGGAAGACCTTATTATGGCTACTGATTTCCTTGAGTGCATCTAGGCAGTCCCACACCAGCCTTGAGCTGATCTCCCACGAGTCAATTGCCCGCAGAGCAGCCTGGCTATCCGAATATATGACGACTCTGGAGTTATACACTCCCCGTCTTCTTATTTCGGCGGCGCAGATAATAATCGCGACTAGCTCCGCCTGAAAGACCGTAGCTAGCTTTCCCAGGCTCAACGAGATATAACATCTCGGATGAGCCCCGTACACGCCGGCTCCCACTCCATCTTCCATCTTGGACCCGTCCGTGTACCACATAGATTCGCCTGTAATTGGCGGCCCATTCTTCCATGCCCCTCTGTCTAATATCAAGACTTTGAAGGGTTTTTGGAAGTCATACCTAGGAGTCATTATGTCCGTAGGCAGGCCCAAAATCGGGTCCGCCTCCAGCTCCTCCCATAGGTCTTGATGCTTCCCAGTATGCCTGGGATAAATGGGCGCTTGTCCCTGTTGTAGTCGTGCCACAACTGCTCTTGCAACGCCTTGGACGTAAATGTGGAGTGGTGGAAGGTTTAACAAGACCTCCAAGGCTGCAGTGGGGGTAGTCATCATAGCACCCGTCGTACTCAAGCAAGCCAGCCTTTGAATACTTCCGAGAGCTCCCGACCCCCCCATCTGCAAGGTCTTTGTCCACCACGCCACCGCCCCGTGGGTTACCATTGGTCTCACGACACAGGTATAAATCCACAGGGCCATCTTCGGGCTTAATCCCCAACATTTACCGCATAGCCTCCTGCACCTACCCATGGCTTTGTGTGCGGTGATATTAATGTGGGAATTCCATGTCAGCCTTCGGTCAAAAATGACCCCCAAATATTTGGCTTCCATGGCAAAGGGGATCGCGACCCCTCCGAGCATTGGCTGTTGTACGCCTTGTAAATTTCTCTTCCTTGTAAAAGGAACCACTTGAGTTTTGTGGGGATTGATGGAGAGACCCTCCGCTCTACACCATTTGTTCACAATATTGAGCGCCCCCTGAGTGCGCTCCGAGACGGTTACCGCGAACCGCCCCCTCACCACGATCGCCAGATCGTCCGCGAACTCAAGGCAATGAAAGCCTTCCGCGGTTAATTTGGTCAGGATGTCATCGGCTGATAACGTCCACAGCAATGGCGACAAAACGCCTCCCTGCGGACAGCCTCTACTTACCCTGGCCACAAGAGATGAATTGTCGATGGTGGCTATATTAGTCCTTCCCAAAAGACTAGTCCTTACCCACTGACTAATCGTAGGGGGCGTGCCCCTTCTTGTCAGTGCACCAACAAGAGACTCTGAGGACACATTATTAAAGGCGCCCTCTATATCCAAAAAGGTGACTACCGCAATTTCCTTGTCGTCAAGCGAGATCTGGAGTAGCCTATTTAGGTCGTCCAGAGCCAAGTCTACGGACTTCCCTGCTTGATAGGCATATTGGCGATTATTAAGAGGATTAATCCTCAAAATATCGTCCCTTATAAACCTGTCAATCATCCTCTCCATCGCCTTCAACAGAAAGGAGGACAGGCTTATTGGCCTAAACGACTTTGGCGTTTGATCTACCTTCTCCCTACTTTCGGGAGGAACACGACCTTCACCTGTTGCCATTCTCTCGGTATGAATCCCCAGGCCACACAGCCTCTAAAGATCCTACATAGGTGTGGTGTCAACACCTCCACCGCCTTCTGCAGGAAGACGGGGTAAATTCCATCCACGCCTGGTGCTTTATAGGGCTTGAATCTTCCAATCGCCCATCTTAGCCTATTCGGCTGTATGACGTGATTCGCGATTTTCCAATCCGCCCGACCAGGCCTTCTCAGCCCCTCAACCTCTAAAGGGGCCTCTCCATAAGAGGACCCTGGAAAATGTGTGCTCATGAGCACCTCCAGCGACTCCTCTATCGAGTTAGTGTAGGTTCCGTCATCTTTGATCTTACTGCGGCTTTTGATTCTATTGACCGCTATTCCCTTATAAATAAGCTTTATGAGATAGGATTATCCTACTAAGGTAATTCGGGTAATAGAACAATTATATCAAGGTTCGCTTGGTGGAGTGTGGTGCAACGAAAAAATTACGGACATGTTTGTCAATAAAATCGGTTTGAGACAAGGCAGTTTGCTAAGTCCTCTGATATTTGCCCTATTTATTAATGATTTAGAAAACTATCTCCCGGATGGAGTATTTTTAGGCAATATCAATATACAACTATTGGCGTATGGCGGTGATATGTGTTATTATCATCTGATTTAAAATCATTGCAGAAGTCCATTAATGCTCTGGAAAATTGTCAAAGATGAAATTTATAATTTAAAAAATAGCTTTTATTATTTCTCCTGTATATATCTCTGCGTTCGTTCAAAGGTAGATAATTTTTCGTTGAACTCCTCGGACGGTCTTTTTGACCACGTAGTATTTATTGTCTTTTTGATTATACTAGGATTATTGATTTTGTTTTATATGTAAACAGATTTGAAATAAAGACAATTATTATTATTATATATAGCATTTCTAAAAAATAAAGTTTTTTCCTATTACGTTCAGTTGCAAAATACTGGTGTTAGAAAAATCAAAATCATGTTTTTTGTCAGTATGGTGTTTAGTGAGTGCGTTATGTTTTCGGTGTTAGGTTTGTTTTTTCTACAGTCATAGTCGTGTTGGTATAACCTATTCTTTAAATATTGTTACGTTTGACCAATATAAATTGGCTGGACATTGCTGGCAATTTATTTTATAAATAATATTTGATTGTAATTCTGTCGGCGTAGGGTCTTTTAATTTAGTGAACAGTTTGTGTAACGTATTCGTTCTTTTCAGTGCTAGAATAATATATGGTCTGAGGAGTTCGGATATTTTTTCTGATAGGTTTCTTATATAAGGAAAGGATATATATTTCGGAATAGATGTGGAATTCGGATTCAAGGATGAAATTTGGTTATTATCCGAAATAAGGGGCAAAACGCTATTGTTATGAGGCAATTTAAAAATTTGTTTATATAAAGATTTCGGATAACCATTATTCTGAAAAAGCTTGGACAGAATATTTAGGTTCTTTTCGTGAAATTTGGAGTAGCTAAGGGTGAGGACGCGTTTTGTGAATGCTTTGAGGAAATTGATTATTTGGGAATAGGGATGATAGAATTAAAATGTAAACAACAGTCTGATCTAATAGGTTTAACATACCAATCTGTAATTAAAGAATTGTTGTGGGGTAGGATTGTCAAGTCAAGAAAGTTGATTCGTTCATTACTTTCAATTTCATAAGTGAATTTCATGGTGAAAGGAGTTAAAGGTTTCAAGAACTGTATCTATGTATTGTAAGGGAATAGCAGCAAGATAGTCATCTACATATTTAAAGAATAAGGGAACTTTAAAAGAAAGTTTTTTCAAAGAACTTTCAATTACTTCAGTCATAAAAACGTCTGCTAATATGGATCCTAAGCTGCTACCCATGGCCGTGCCAAAAGTCTGTTTATAAAATTTATTATCATAAGAAAAATAGCCAGAGTTGCAACAGCGAATGAGGGGACGACTGGGACGATACCTCTGATGGCGTACCGTTCAGCTGTCCACAGACCACGGGCCGCACACCCGCCAGCGTTGTGCTTGGAAGAGAACTTCGGCTACCAGTGACTTTTATTTGCCAGCCCAGAAGAGGAAGAAACGGACGTGGCAACTATGTAGAAGAGCTTCGCCGCAGATTGAGGACCATCCATGGAAAGGTGCGCGACAAGATGGTGTTAGAAAGTGACCGGATGAAGGGAAGGACCTTCCAAAGAGACGAGAAGGTATGGCTGTATAATCCGGTACGGAAGAAGGGAAAGTCCCCAAAACTTCAAAACGATTGGGAAGGGCCTTACACAATCATCTCAAGGCTCAACGACCAGGTGTACCGAATCCAACGGACACCCAGATCCAAAATGAAGGTCGTACATCTGGATCATTACTGCCTTAAGTCACCAGCGACGTTTCTGTTCAGGACGAACAGATCTGACAGGGGAGCAGTGTAACGCAGCCAGTGGTGCCATCTAGAAGAGAAGGCAAGTACCTAAGGTTCTCCTGTTGGCCGCTGGAAGCGCTGGCGGCACTCTAGTTCTTTCTAGAGAAATCAAGGAAGTTCTAGAAGATTCCCCACCGGTATAAATAGTGGGACCACGGAGCGTTGAGAGAGGTTTCCGGTTACAAACGAAGTCACTAGATTGTGAAAAGTGTATAAAGTGAACTATTGTGGTTTAAACTGTAAAGTAATTATTATTAAGTGTTGTATAATTTTTTAATTTATTGTGTATAACAATAAATTGGTGTTTTCTATATTGAAGTTTAGAGTATTTTATCTATACGAACCCGCCTATAACTAGTTGCAGTGGCTAGTTTAGAGGGAAAAACGTTACTGTATCAACGTAAGTTTCTTCTGTCCAAGGGTCCCAAAAACTTTCAATTTGTGACACGATTTTGTGAAATGCGTTAATACTGCAAATTCGGCTGGACAGATTTTCAAGCGATTTGCAGCATTTCTCGGCGCTTGGGGAAAAGGCCCTCTAGCTATTCTATATAATATATACTTATATTGACCACGAACCAAGTAATTTATAACAGTTTAAGTATGCTGGGGCTAATAATCTTTTCTTTACATCCAATTTTACATTAAAAATAGTAATATAAATTCCAAAATCATGCGGTGGCAATTTTATGATGCAGATAACAAATGAAAACCAAAATCCTCCAAACAATAACAAGAAAGAAATTGATATAACAAAACAGCACTTGTGGACAAACATATATATATATATACCTGAGGTATTATGGCTATGAGGAGTTGGCTGCTGATACAATATTTTGGGAGAAATTGTTTCCTTAAAAAAATTTGAATCTATTTCAAGTATAAATAATAAAGAAAAAAAAAAAAAAAATGTAACAACAATATTATTGTAGCTGTATTATTTATTAACCAAGAATTAGAGGCACGTTTAAAATTTAATAAATAGAAATGTAAATGTTATCAAAATAATAATATTTTTGACTGAAAAGAAGTTAAAAAATTATTTTATAATTTTACATTAATGATTTTTTGAAAAATTTTCAAATAAATAATATCTTGAAATGTGAATTTTCCTAAAGCAGAATATGTATTGGAGTGTTAGTTCCTTCTGTCGCCGATAGGTACAGTTCCTAACTGCTAGCTATATAAAAAAGCCTTTGAAAAATTTCTTTCCCTTGTTAGTATTTATTATATAATTTTGATTGTTTATGTCCACTCGTTTTCTGCTCTAAACACTGCTTTTATTTCATTCATTACTTCATAGAGCAGTATGGCCTTTCGCTCTGCTTTCCAATAATTATTACTTCCACCCATATTTGACCATCCGACATATTCGCCTATTGCTACTAACAATAACACGCTTAATTATTTAGTACCACTTCTGTTTGAGGCCACATTTATAGATTTAAGTAAAAATGTTATTCCTCTCTACGCTATGTTACATTCAGCACAAAACACAACATAACGTTATACATATATAAAGATGAGAAAAGTAAGGCAGCAAGAAAAAGACTACATTATAAAATTGTAATCTTCATGGATGGAAGTCATCGTGGTGAATTTTAGAGTTGCGGCCTTTATTGTTTATTTGGATAACAGGATAGGATACAAAGAACAATACAGTTTAGAAAGGTATTTACATAAACAGCTCAATCCAATAAGTAGAATTCATCAATATGGTCAGTCAAATTGCCATTTAATCAACAAATTTATCTATCCAGCCGAATTCGCAGTATTAACGCATTTCACAAAATCTTGTCACAAATTGAAAGTTTTAGGGGGCTTTGGACAGAAGAAACTTATGTGGATACATCATTTAATCTATTTACCTACTAATCTATTGACTTTTTTTAATAAAATAACATTAATGAAACATACACTATAATAAAATATACCCTGAGTCAGTTCACTCCACTCGTCCACTCGACTGGCGCTCTGTGAAATCATTCAAATTATAAAAACAGTTTTTTATCAAGAACGAATTCATTACTATTTTAAATTCATTTAGCTCCAGTTGGCGTATTTCCTACGGAACGCTATTATAAATTTTCTTCGATATAGTGCCAGGAGTGTATTCGGATCTCACCAGTCTCTTAAGAGATATGTCTAAGATTTTTATTACTTATGCTGTGGTATGGGTAGGTATAAATCCAATGGTTTTTTTTCCTTTTCACCTTCTGCTTTTTTCCCCTTTAAGATACATTACTTACTTGTCAAGGAAATTCGGAGCAAGGTAATAATGGCTCTTCGAAAACATTTTGGTATCGAAATAAATATCACATAGGTGAAAGACCAATTGTGGTAATAGTGTAAGTGAAATAACAGATGAAATGGCAAAACTGGAATCACAAGATAAACATCTGGATATTGTATTTTCAAGAATTCCAGTATCATATATCGTCAGGCTGTTTAAAGAAGATAGTGTCAGAGTGTAGCAGGAATATTCCATTTCAAGATTTAAAAAAAAATGCAGGTTTTGAATCATTTTCTCTTAGAATAAAATAAATTATAATGATCCATTCTTTGTATTAAAGAGATTTTATTATTAAAATAGAAGGAAGAATAAACACATGTGTTAGAATTATAAAAGAGATATATCGAAGTTTAATAACTCGCAGTATTAAGTTTTCATCATATCTGAATCTTACACCGTTTAAAATTACAGATTTAACCTTTCAGATAACCAGCTATATATTCTAGTATATTTAAATCACAAAAAAGTTAAGTATATATTTTACAATATTTACATATTACAATTTAAGACCATTGACCAGATTGTGAGAAGAACTCCCCTTTTTTTAATTACTGGAATTTAACATTGCTTTTGCTATCCTCCCTTGAAGATATTTTCCCGTAAAAAACTGGGCCAACACCTGTAACAAAATATAATTCATTAGAACAAAAAAATGAAAGCATGGGGTTATTAACAAATCTTTTTTGTTATATAACAAATTTATACATATTTTTTATGAAACTAAACACTTCATCACACAAAACAATATTTCATAACCGAACAACTTTAAAGACATGACTTTGCTTCACATTTTAAGATTTTAAATTTATAAAGCTAAAAAAGCTGGGCTTTCTCTTTGCATCTAAAGAATATTAGGAAAATGATTTAAGATGAATGAATATTTGCACAAAAGTTAGACAATATTAATAATTTATGATTAATTTATTTATTGATATATCACTAGAAAAAAATTATGATCTCCTTAGTTTGGGGGATTAATTACTGTAGGTGAAATAAAAATAAAAAAATCACACAACTTTCATTGAAAATCGTAAGGTCTTCGATAAATTTAATTGCAGAAAATGTTAATAAATCGAGAGACAAAACAGTAAACACCAAATTATTATTTACATGAAACTGATCGCTCAGACTGTTATTTTACAAACAAACAAAAGTGAAAAACTTTAATGTTTACAATGACTGTATTAAGTTTGAAAAACATTATGGAGTCATATTCATGACATGAAAAGTCATATTTCGCGAAATATATTTCTGGTTGTCTACAGAATGATCTATGTTTTGGTGTGCGTTACGACCGCTGTATTTGATGTAAAATGCATGTTGAGGTTCGGTCACAAAAAAAAACTCTTTTTTTAAATTTTGTTTCACAAATATTACTGAGGAGTCACTAATTTCATCTCTGTACAATGGCTTTTTTTACTTTTATCTCCTCAAACTATGGAAATAATGCTTGCACCGTTTTAAAAAAGTGAGTCATGGAAAATAGAAAATTAGCATTCTTATTAAACATAGGATTTTTTTTATTAGCCTTTAGACGCCACAATACATTATTGATAATGATAAAAATTCCATGTTCTGAACCTACACAGTGCCGAACTACACAAAGCCAACTTAAGAATTAAAAAAAAGTATTCTAAAAGGTGAAAATTTGAAAAAAGAGTTATTTTAGTGATCGAACCTCAATAACCATTTTACAACATTAACACTATGGTCAGTGGCATCTGGAGCCTTCTCGATACGTCGCTTGTCACCGAATAGTGATCTCTCGGTGAATACAACATTGCTATGAATGACCAATGATCTATTGAGTCTCCTAGAATGTGGAAATCACTGTCTGGGCTCGTACTCCGAGCCTCCGCGTAAGGGCCCAGCGTGCTAGCATTGAGATAATCCCGTTTTACTTTACTGTTTGTGCGTTCATGACAACAGTAATTTTGTGCGTTCAACTAATGTCACAAGACTTACTAATAAAGCTAAACAAACGTGCCACAAATTTATAAACGGTATTTAACGATAAAACTAATTTAAAAAATATCACATAATAGTAGTAATAAAAATTTTTAAAAATCAATAATATATATTGCTAACCATGAAAAGTGAATGGGCCCAATATCCGCATGTATAATTGTTGCTAGAACTAATGGTATTAACTGCACTTGCAACATATTTTTCTGCATTTGGCATAAATAGTGGAAGAAATCGACGATATAATTTAACAACTCCTGTATAACTGTCTAATAGTTTAGTATCAATCCAGCCACCAAGTAGACATTGTACTCGAATATTTTCATTCTCTAATTCTAATTCAAGACAGGTACTAAACATATTTACAAAAGCCTGAAAAAAAAAAATTAATGTAATTTATTTAAAAGATTTAATTTTGAAGATACTCTTGCACTACAAACATTTATATAAAGGAAATCAAAAACTTAGAAGAAAAAAATGTATTACAAGAAAGTCTGGCAGAATGGTATGGTTTGCGAAACTGTCTGCTGAATTTTCTATAACTTATAGTTTTGGTATAGAGTGTAGAGTAGCACAGGGAATCTCTGACGGGAGAGGGGTGGAGGGTCTTGAGCGGACGGTAGAGGAGGTGCAGGAGGCGATAGCCACTGCCTTCAAAGAAAACTGTCCGGTAAGGTCAAGACCACAGAGAGGAAAGACGGTCTGGTGGAACAATCACCTCGAGAAACTGAGGGCCGAGGTGAGGAAACTGTTCAACAGGGCCAAAGTTACCCAGAACTGGACCGTCTATCGGAATGCCCTCACGCAGTACAATAAAGAGATTAGGAAGGCCAAAAGACGTTCGTGGAGGCGGTTTTGCGAGGGGATTGAGGACTCACCCTCGTGCGCCAGAATCCACAGAGCGTTGGCCAAAGAGGTACTGCGAACGAAGTGGGGTTCCTCCGAAAGGGGGTTGGGACCTTCACTGTCTCCGAGGAAGGAAGCTTAGAGCTCCTCGCGGAGACCACTTTCCAGGCTCATCCCGACTTGCAGGCCCAGAGGTGGCGGAGATCCCTGGGGAAAGGCCAATTAGACCTTCCCCAGAGGACTGGAAACTCGCCTCTCTCATAACCAGGCCAAGCAAAGTCAGGTGGGCCATCAATAAATCCCTACCTTTCAAATCTCCTGGGACGGATGGGCTTTACCCGGTCCTTCTGCAAAAAGGACTAGATATTCTATTACCATACCTGTGTAGAATCTTTAGGGCATGCATAGCCCGAAGAAATACGCCGGTACCGTGGCGTGAGGTCAAGGTGATCTACCTCCCCAAGGTGGGTAGAGTGTCTGATCTCACGCCAGGCTCGTATAGACCGATTAGCCTAACCTCTTTTCTGAGCAAAGCTCTGGAAAGGTTGGTGGACAGATATATCAGGGATGAGGTCTTGCGTGCAAACCCCCTAAGTGCCCGCCAATACGCTTATCAACCAGGTAGGTCGGCTGAGGCCGCACTGGATGATCTTAACAGGCTGCTATCAAAATCCTTGGAGGACAAGGAAATTGGTACTTGTTTTGTCACTTGGAACCAACACATTGACAAAATTTCTCACAGAGCCGATGCGTCTTTTAATAGATGCAGACGGCTTTGTGGGAGAAACTGGGGCTTGCGCCCAAGTTTGTCACTATGGATCTTCACCAGGATCATCAGACCCATGGTTACATATGGGTCGGTAGTTTGGTGGACCAAAACGTTGCAGAAGGGGGCGGTGGAAAGGCTCGGTGGGATCCAAAGGCGAGCATGCCTTGGTTCCACGGGGGCCATGAAGACCACCCCGACTGCGGCGTTGGAAGTCCTCCTCAATCTGCCACCATTACACATTCTCGTTCTAGGCGAAGCCAGAATGGGAATACATAGGCTCCTGCAGGGGCCGCCTCCCATCACCTCTAGGCATGATCGTAATAACCAGAGGTTGATTGAGGAAATCAAGGCGGACTATCTTCTGGGGATGCCAACGGATAGGATGGTTCCTAAGTATTTTTTCGAAAGGAACTTCCATATTGTCATACCGAGCAGAGGCGAATGGGGCTGCGACCCACCCCTGTTCGGTAACTCGATCTGGTATACAGATGGATCCAAAACTCCGACTGGGGTCGGAGCTGGGGTCTACGGGGGCAAACCTAAAGTTAAAATTAAGGCCAGCCTAGGAAGTACGCCACGGTCTTTCAGGCTGAAGTCGTAGCATTACAACTCTGCGCTAGGGAGATCATAAGGCAAAGGATAGTGGGTAGAAGAGTGGCCATATACTCCGACAGTCAGGCAGCCCTGAAGGCACTTTCCTCACACCAAATAGTCTCAAGACTGGTGTGGGACTGCCTACTTGCCCTCACCGAGGTGGGTACTCGGAATAAACTGACACTCGCCTGGGTGCCGGGACATGCGGGGTTCCTGGGCAATGAGAGGGCGGATGCCCTAGCGAGGGAGGGCTCGCAGGATACTTTATAGGCCCCGAACCCTTCTGCGGCTTGTCCAGGAGCCTCATCCAAACTTCTATCAAGGGGTGGATAGAAGATCAACGTCTGCGTTGGTGGGAGGGAACACCAGGACAGAGGCAGGCAAAGCTCTTCATTAAAAGATATTTGCCTAAATTTACCAAAGACCTACTGAGCCAAACCCGAAGGGATATAAGGTTAATTGTGGGTCTACTAACAGGGCATTGTAGGCTGAATAGACACATGCACCACCTACAACTTGCGGACAGTGCGGTATGCCGATTCTGCAAGGTAGAGGAGGAAACCCCGGCGCACATCCTTTGTGAGTGCGGCGGCCTGGCGAGGATTAGGTTTCTTCAATAGGGGACGGGCAATCCCGAAGCTGAAAGCTTCATGACGGAGCCGCTCTCAGCTTTGCTAGGATTGATTAGGAGGGCAAAGCTGGGGGCTGTTCTGTAACTTAAGGGGATCCACAATAGACCTCAATTTTTAGGTCGCAGTGGAATGAGGCTCCCCCCCCTCCCGATTCTATTCTATTCTATAGTTTTGGTGAGCAGACATTTTATTATTGGTGGAAATTACGTTAGCCTAGTAAAAATAAATAACAATCAACTTCGATAATACTAAAATTTCTGTGAGCAAAGTTCTCTCAGCGAAGTCAATGTAGAGAAATTTATTGATTTTAAACTTGATTTGTCATTAAAAAAAAAATTTATGTTCTTGCCTCATTACAAAACAAAGGACTAATTACACTGACAATTTTTTTTATTAATTACAAAATTTAATTGAAACAGAGAAAATGCAAAGAATACAGAAGAGAAAAATTTATTTTAAATCCAAATGTCTATTATTAGGTATCAAGTAATTGTGCTTCACATGTTTCTCTTAACTGTAAGCTATTCTATTTTGAAAGCTTATCAATATATGAGAGCATAAAATCTTTCTTAGAGATCATCATACAGCATTGAGCCCGGATTATAAAGCATTATGAAGGTTTAATTAAGGTTTGTCATAAAATTTAATGAAATATTATATAATCTAATTCCTGGACTACTTTTCAGATTTAATAATTTCATTCGATTATAGATGTTAGGTGAATAGAGTTTATAGTTGTTATTTAAATTATAGATGTGTGCAGATAGTGAGTGACCAAACAAACTATGACCTAAAAGATCGATCGTGGCTCCCTTGGAAGTCAATATTTAGCTGAAGAATGTAGCAAGAGTGAGCGGTAAAGTGAACAAGATGCTGCAGGTATTGTACATCATATTAAAATAGAAGTACTGTATATCTATTAATCATAAATATATAAATTTTACTCATTTAACTCAATATTTATAGAACCTGATTATTTCTATTCCATTATTACATTTCAACTTTTTTTGATTTTCTATTTCCAGCGCATTTATCTTACATTGTATGGTTTGAAGACAGTTAAGGTTAGAATCTTTTAGCAGAATGTTCTATTCTGTATGTCAAAATTGGGGGCTAGGAGAGCCCTTATTAGTATCACTTTTTTTCTTGTTCGTTAGAGTCAGCTTTGAACTTTTGTCAAGCAGTCTTTTTTAGCATTTTATGTATATCTTAAGTTGCAGGTCAATTCTTAACGTGATTGTGTTGCGCTGACGATGGATGAAAATCCGAAACCGGTCAGTAACAAAAGCAATATGCATGCTACGACGGATAGAATACCAGACGTTGCAGTCAATTCGTTCTCATTTATTTCATGAAGTAAAAAGTGTACAGTAGCTCAAGAGTATGACCTTTTACCTTTTTAGAACCAGCCTAATTCAAAATTGGATAAATTTAGATATGAAGATGGATTTTTTCTTTGAGAGAAATTTCCAGATTAATAGAATTTATCTCGCATTAGTCCTACAGCCCCACGAACCATTTCAAATTTAAAATTAATAGAAAAACTTGCATTAACAACTAAAGATTTAATGTCAGATCTAATGCTTCATAAAATAATTTTACAATGCTTTATTTAAATAAAAAAAAAAAATACCTTTGTACTTGCATAAACTGACATCAATGGCAATGGAATTTCACCACTTTGTGAGCTCATATTTACAATTAGACCACGCTTTCGCTTCACCATTCCAGGTAGTACAATAGATGTCATAATTATTGTTGCAGCAATATTGATATTAATTATTCTCCAAAGGAATTCTTCTGATTGATTTAAAAAGGTTTCTGGATAATCGTTTGCAATTCCAACATTATTTACTGTAACAAAAAAAAGATTAAGACATGAACAGACATGTTTTAATTAAGTGTAAACATAATTATTTCTTCCAGAGTAAAGAATATTAAATTACCCAGTTTACTTTTATTGATTGATTTCATTATTTCTGCTAATAAATATGCTTAGAAATGAGTAAAATTTTTAAATTATTTTATTAAATGTTTAAAGTATATGCAATATTTTACTGATTATTGTTATCAATCTTTCTCCATAGTAAATTTCCTTTTTCCATAACATGAAATATTTGAGAAGTTACTTAAAATACCATAATTTTCACAAAACAAATTGATTTCAAAGTTGTTACAAGAATAATTTTGACAGATTTTCTTACCCAAAATTCCAATATCCAGATCTGATATTTCTTTTCTTATATGTTCATAAATATCTGTCTTAGAATAATCAGCTTGTATCCACATAATCTGTACATCTGGATATTTGATTTCTAGAAAAAGAATTAATTCAGAAGAAGATAAAGTTTAATTTTTATGGATAAAAAGTGAGTGGGAATAATAATAACAAAAATAATATTCCATAGTCATCCGTGGAGCTAGATGTACTACAACGGCTTCCTGCAGCTGTAACGTAAAGATTCCTACTCGAGTGAAAAATCAGGATATACTTAGGAAATCGAGGGAAGCCAGCTTCTGGGAGCAGTGAGTCTTTACGGATATCATGTACAAACTCCTGAACTTGTTTGAGATAATAGCAACAACATAGGAAGAGATCAAAACACCATCCATGGAGGTACCTGGCTGTAAATGAGGGTTAAGTCCATAGTTAAAAAGGCACAGTAGCCTGGCTCAAGGAAGGCAGTCTAAAGGACAATCGGCAAAAATTCAGGGTTTTATGACAGCCAAATATTACTTAAAAGAATTGTAGAAAATCTCTTCTATTCAGAACGATTATGCCGGCTGGATATGCGGTACTTCTTCAGAGATCATAATGTTAGCTCATTCCTCACTCAGCATGATTATATAGCCAGATACGATTGTGTTGCGAAAATAGTCCACATGGTCCTTGGCAAACACAGTGTTCTCTGCTACTTCAACAACACTCCCTTCTCCAGTATTAGAGAATGATTGGCATAAATTTACTAATTCACCTGCGGATTCGACAAGAAAAAATTAATAATACTATTAATAATAGCAATTGTAATGGCAATATTTATTCTTAAAATAATAAAAAACAACACATTAGCAAAGTGGTTGTTAGTAACAAATTTTCTCTTCAAATGACATGCCTAATTACCTTCCGCTTGATAAAAGTATTAAAATCAGTGGCGGCTATTGGTATTCGCGATTGCGCGACTTACAAGCACGATGAACATTACTTACGATCTACAACGAACATACCCGATCTTACCCGGAGTTAAAAAAGTTGTTAAATGTTTAAAATGTTCTCTGTGTGCGTGTGTGTGTGTGCGTGTGTGTGTGTGCGCGCCTGTGTGCGTGCGCGGGTGTGTGTATATGTATGTGAACACCATAGCTCAAAAACGAAAAACCGTAGAAAGTTGAAACTTAATATTCCGTTTAGGTATCACCATAAGAACTGACCCTACGTTATCTGTCGAAATTCCTCAACCGGAAGTACCACTTTATTAGTTGATTTTTTTACTTTTTTGCAATTTTCTCAAAAATGGCTCCACGATTTTCTTGAAATTTGGTATATGAACTATACATACAAAGATCTACAACTTCTATTTGAAACAATTCTCCGGAAAAATTCATTTAAAGGCAGTTTTGAAGGAGGGGTTGGGTTAGGTTTCAATCTAAAGTTCTATTTCGGTTCGCTATACAATTCTGTCATCTAAATAATATTAATAAGAATATAATATGTTGTTGAAATTCCGAGTTTGAAAAAATCGGATAACCGGAAGTGCGTTTATTTTACCACTTTACTAAATGATTTTTTCACTTTTTCGCCATTTTCTCAAAAATTGCTCCGATAATTCTTGAATCTTCTTATATAAACTAAACAAAGAAAGATCTATAACTTTTATTTGAAACATTTGTCTGGTAAAATTCATTTAAGGGCACTTTTAGGGGAGGGATGGGGTTATATTATTCTCTAAAGTGCTCTCATATTTGATTATACAATTCTATCATCCAAACAAAATTAATTAGAAATAAATAGATGGCCAAAATTCTGAGTTTCAAGAAAATAGTAAACCGGAAGTGCGCTTTTACTGAACATTTTTTCAGTTTTCGAAGAATTTCATTAAATTTGGTACACAACCTATAAAATTTGTCAATTATAATTTTGAGAACTGAGTAATGGTCATTGCCGCCTGACCCTTCTCAGTGCACTGCCGGCCTCCGGAAGGTGTTCTCTCGTTACACCAGACAACACTGCCCATCACCGGACAGTGTGCTGTAAGAGCTCCTAGGAAGAAAAACCTAAGGGCAGCACAGCTGGACTCGAACCCGAGTCCTCCGCGTGGGAGTCCAATGCACTATCCACTGAGCTAATAGATTTATTCTTAATTTAACATATTTAATTGTAGGAGAGGGATGCAAGTTTTTACCTGCCAAGTTTTTACATCGTGATTTTTAACTAGCCAAGCTACTAATTATGATAGGTAATGTAAGTATTAAAAAAAAAAAAATTGAACCCCCACATATCCAAGTCACGAGCCGCCACTGATTAAGATTGTCGACTGCTACAAAGTCAAAGCGTACCATTAGTACTGTGGTAGTATCATATATTTATCTAGAAATCCTGCTAATTAGCAAACCTCATAATCTGATCGATGACTACAAAATGAAACAGACTATCATGAAAAAAATATCTGACGATTTCCAGCATTATTTTCCCATCTACTTATTTCATGTGAGTGTTTTTTATTTTTTGTTGTTTTCATGTTGTAAAAATATTTATTACAATGCAGGGCGACTAATAAATTGTCTCAACATATTTTCTCTTTGTGAACATGAAGATGTTTGCTGCACGCCTAATTACTGAGTAAGTTGGCAAGCTTAAAAAGTAAATGCACGCAAACTTTTTTAGATTTTTACCTGAAAGAAGAGGGTTTATTGGCTAATGGAGGAAAACCACACCTTCAAGCTTCTTGCAGAGTTGCTCTGGCTAAACGGACAAACCAATTCCTTCAAATTCCTACAAACAGACAAACCATCGCCTGCAAGCTTCTTACAGAAGTTGCTCTGAATAAACAGTTAATTCTGTTGAATGTGATATAACAAGTGGCAACTATAACAATAAACCAAGCTGAGTTATCCGACTAACCAATCTCCACATTTTTAATCTTATCTAATTTATCGATTTTGAGCTCTATTCCTTGATTTACCGCCCTGTACAAATAAGTAAAATCTATAAAAAGAAGAAAAAGAAGATGGATTTATTTATAAACTGAATTGAAACTTACCTATTTCTCTGGCTGTAGCTTGTAGTTTTTCAACGCTTCTACTAATCAGACAAACATTCATACCACGTTTGGCTAATTCCATTGCATAAGCTTTACCAACACCATCGGTGGATCCGGTTACCACTGAAAAAGTATATTACAATTATAAACTATGGTATTAATTGTATAATATTAATATAATTATTGATTTATAATATTAAAGAACACATCACATAGTTATTGTCTTTTATACTATGGAAGATTCTTCTCGACCGTTCTTAAATGATGGATAAGGTCAGTGAGATTCGGTTTTTTAAAAATAAAAACCTTATATAAAAACTTATCATGTTTTAAGTGTTAAACTTCAAAACATGATAATTTTACATTATATTCCAAAAATAGGCCTTGATAAATACAATATATTTGTCGAATCGTTGGCAATAGTTTTTTTTTTTTAAATCTATGTCAATGTCATGTCATTGACATGATACACTATTATAAACTACTTAAACAACCTCAACCCCAATATAAAACTCACCATGAGTACGAGAACGATGTCACCCTCAACTTTCTAGACATAAAACTTACCAGAAATAATAACAAAATTTATTGCGGGATTTAAAGAAATCCAACTTCTACGGACAAACCAATTCCTTCAAATTCCATGCAGGACTCAGTCTAAACAAACCATCGCCTGCTTCTTACAGAACCTTCCAGCACCATAATACCTTCCAGTTCCCACCATCCCACTTAACACAAAGTAGCAGCCATCAGACACCTAACGAACAGGATAAACTATACCACTTACAGCAACCAACTACAAACAAGAACTCAGCCACAATAAACGGATACCCTGCTAGCATTGTCAGCAGATTATTAAGAAAAAATAGACTAAACCGCAACCAAGACGAAAATCCCACAATATCCAACATAAACACCACTTTCGCATACACAGGGAACGAGGTTTACAAACTGACAAACTTTTCCAAAAAACTAGTATTGATAACAGCATTCAGAACAAACAATAAACTTATAAACAAAATATGCACACATATAGAAACAACCAGCCGGTATGGCAAAAACTTGCCCCGAATGGAATTGCAGTATGTAGACTAGACCGGAAATCGTCTCAAGTACAGCTTTAAAGAACACTTACGTTATTCCTCACACTAACTATATTACAATCATACCACCAACTAGTATAAAAGACATCAATACATTGCCACGCATGTATTTATAAAAAATATATGTTCACACCTACACACACACATACATATATACACACAATGCATGATGCATGAACCTCTTATTAATTCTAGCCTGTGGAACCAAATTTTCTTCTTCCCCTGATTAAATACAGATTATTTGCATGAAATACTTTTACAATTTCCCTCGCGCCCTATTAAAAGATATTAATATCATTATAAAATAACATGATAAATAAAAACGAATACATTTGATTTCCTATATTACTTATTTTAAATATTATCTCCAATTGGTCGTTTACTGCCAATCTTCTTACATATCAAGTTACCTCCATATTTTCTTGTAATTTCACATTTATTTATTACTTGCACAAGCTTCTGACTGTCCCTAAACTTTGCATTGCCTTTCTTTAAACTTTATTAATTCTTATCAGTACAGTATACTCCTGAAATTTCGTATCGCCCACCCTGACAAAAATGACTTGATAAAACATTAAGCATATACTTAATAACACTATTAAAATTTAGTTATAAAGTATTCTTCAAAACATGGTATTTATTACATACTATTTTCATAATTCCATTTTGTCATGAAACACACTCACACATAGTAAAAAAACCTCATAACCTCTCCACATATATACAACCAACAAACCAACAAGTGTGAATGTAACAGAAACATTGCGTTGAAGTGAACTCTCTACACGAACTTGGTAAATTTGCTCTGTTGATGGATGAAAATCCGAAACCGGTCAGGAATAAATGGAATATGCATGCTACGGCGGATAAAATATCAAAGAACGTCTGGATCATTTAACCAAACTCACGTTTAACTCCCTAGCTAAAATCTTACTAAGAAGTTTATTACGTAATTTCCATTCAATTTTACGTGAGTTCGAAGATGGTGCAGTAGAGGATAAGAAGTGTGATGGATGCAAGAAACTTGAAATAATATTAAATTATAAGAAAAATCAGAAATGTGACATTCCATTGCAAAAGAGCTAGCCAGGTATAACAAGTCCAGATACTGGTACGGTTCAAGAACAGTTGTGGCATTGTACTACCCCTTCTCCTCACAGGGGAGGTATTGAAGAAACAAAGAGAAGAGATATTTTAAAGACAGACTTGAGCTACAAATCAAGGTGGAAACATCGAAACACTACTTCAGGAATTGCTCAGTGCCAATGATAGATATTTGCCTTTATTCGAGATAAACGTTATTTCATTAAGATACAGTGTGATATTGTAATATACTTAAATTTACTAAGAGATAATACAATTATTTATAAATATATATTCTGAGGTTCTCTAAAATGGGGAAAAATGTTTTTGACGTAAATGCATTCATTCGAGTGTATGTGTTTGAACAAAAAACCTGAAAGTCGAAAACTTGCAAGAATCCTAAAGTCCATATTTATTTAAGAACTATCATCGGACGGTTCAAGAGTAGATATCAGGTTTGGAGCTGTGGTCTATTTTGAAAGATAACTTGGGAGATAACCTGGCAATATCTTTTGGCGAATGGACGACTGTTTTCCAGGCTGAGATTTATGATATTCTTTGTTGTATTTTAGATGAGCGGGTACATAACACATACTTAAAAGATGTTTGTATCTGCTCAGACAGCCAGGCTGCGCTAAAGGCGCTGATACATGTGCCTTCACATCAAGTTGATCCTAGAAGACTGAAAGAGATCCTTCCTTGAAAGATGTACTTCTAGTCTGGGTATCAGGTTGTATGGGAATTTTTGGAAATAAAGAGGTGGATAGGTTTGCCAAATTAGGTGCCTCTCTCACATTCATTGATCCCGAGCCTGCTGCTGGGATGTCTTTTGACAAATATGCTATCAATTTTCCAGTCACGGACAGTTTCACAGTATTCACCTCAATGGATACTGAACCCAGTTCAGTGGGTTGCCGGCAGTATAAAATGCTCATTGGGGCCTGGGCAGGGCTATCAGTGAGATGTTGCTGTGTCTTTTATAGGTATTTGATTGGAGTTATTACTGGACATAATGGTTTAAGGAGACATCTCCACATAATGGATCTCTCATGCCAGACTCCTGTTGTAGAATTTTTGTAAGGTAGAGGAAGAAACATTCATTCACCTTATGAGAGAGTGGTTGGATTGTGAGAAAATTAGATTCAGGACCTTTGGTTGGAGCAGGATGTCTTTAGTAGAACTTTGGCTATTTCCTTCTAAGTGTGTTAGACCCGTGACTGGATTATTGTTCTAGACCGGGTTTGTTGTTGTTTTTTCTTTGGGATAGCAATATGGGCCCAATGGGGTTTGGATAGCGTAGGATTTGGTCCCACCCCACAAACGAATAATAATTATAAAGATGGTTGGTTTACAACTTGGTTGGCACAGATGATATGTAGAAATTGAAGTGTGTTTACACAAAAGTGTATAAACACAAATAATTTTTGAAATTTAACATCACAGATTCCATAAAAAAACCCAAAATCAATTTTCTTGGAAAAGTTTCTTGAAAATAAAAGTGATCGTTTTAGAGAAAATTCCAAAAAAACAAATTCTGTAAAGTCGTCCTTTCGATTAACAGATTTTCTTCAAATTTTGAATTTATAGTAATGGTTCCAGTGTACCATAATATTACATTAGGGAGTAGTATCATATATTGCACTGAAGTAGTACTTAAGAGCAAAACTTAACGTAATTGTTCCCACAGTAACCCCCCCCCCCAAATAGAAACCTCATTTCCTAGAAAAATGTTTTAAATAAAGTGCAAAGTAGGGAAAATTTTCTTTAAAAAAATGTTTTTTATTTCTCTATTCTTTTATGTACAAAGAAAAACAATAATAATAAAAAAAAGACAGAAATAAAGGTGTTAAAGGAAAACTCAATAGCAACCTGTGGGGAACATAATAGCCTCAGCAGCTAGTGTCTGACCTGTAGCTTTCATACTGAACGGTTGTGCTAGTACGCTCTGCACTTATTTTATGTTTTAAGTGGTAAAAAAGATTATTTTTAAGTGCTTTTTAAGAACAAACTTGTTAAAAAAGTATTTGCTACATAAATGTACAAAAGTAAAATTTGAGAAAAGTCGTTTAAATTTAAGTGGAAACTGTAAATAATTGTTAATTTTTATAAACACGAAAGGGCAAAAGTATCATATCAGTGGAGGGTTAGTGGGGTGTTTATCTATTCTGAAGAAGTGGGAGTTGTATAGTCAGATCTATGTAGTGCCACGCCCACCGTCATTCTCGCTGATGTAAGAATACAGAAAACAGTAAATTGGATATATTATGAGTCAATGTTCAGGTAATGAAAAATAAAACACAATATAAAAAAAAACAGTACTCCTAGTAAAATAACTAAGAGAAGAAGGTGCTCGCCGGAAGAGGCCTCAAAAATTACGAAAAAGTTAAGTTCTGATTTGTTGGAAATTGATGATACTGTAATGGATAAATTGAGTGAATTGTTAGATTCAAAATTGTCAATTCATTTTCAAGTTTTAAAAAATATTGAGTGTAAGTTAGAAAATGTTATGGAAATTAATAAACAGTTAACTAAAGAGGTAGCTGATCTCAAGGAGCAAAATAAGGAAGTAAAAAGAAATGTGGAATTTTTGATGAGGAAATCAAAAGCCAAAAATCTTATATTTAGGGGATTTTCTGAAATTAAGGAAGGTGAGAATATGACAGAGTTAATTCAGGAAATGTGCAAAAAATCATTTGGTATAGAGAATGTATTGATTGATAGAGTGTACATCGTAGGGCATGATCGTACATCAATTTTAGTTGAAATGATTAAATCTTCTGATGTACAGCATATATTGAAAAATGGGAAAAATTTAAAAAATACGGGAATATGGGTACACAGAGATCTCATACTTAAAGATAGGATTAGAAGGAAAAAACTATTGGAGATGAAAAGACGCATATTGGAAACTGATAAAGAGGCTCGAGTACTGGTTAAAATGATTACTTTCTATTTCAAAACAAAAGATTTCCTTGGGAAGAAGGTCGTGGTTTTATAGCGGCTAATGAAGAGGATATGGTGTTAATAAACGCGTATCTGACCCCATAGAAGAGGAATGAAGAGCAAAAAAATGTGAAGTAGTCCGTTTGCAGAAAGCAGAGAGTTATGTGTGTGGTGTTAGTGAAAATAGTAAAAACTCTGAAATTGGTTTTTCCATTGTGAGTTACAATGTGGCAGGTATCCGCAATAAGTTAGATAAAGTGATGTTCTTTAATTTTATTAAAAGCTCAGATATATTTTTATTATTTGAAACATTTGTAGAAGAAAAAGATTTTAATTTCTATGAGAATTTGTTTGATGGATATGACTTGTATTGGATAAGTGGGGTGAGAGATAAATCATTTGGCCGAGCAAAATGCGAAAGTTTGTACGGTATTAAGAAATGTTTAAATTCTTTTTTTAAATTTGTAAAACTTGATAATTACACCGTGATTCTTTGCAAAGTAGACAAAAATGAATTCTATATTATGCCAGTTTATCTGAGAGGTGCGTACTGGTCGGAGGATTTCGAGGTAATAAGCAATATTTTAAATAATAATGCAAATAGTAAATTCGTTATTTTAGGAGATTGTAATGTTAGGATATCTAATGCACAAGAAGTGTATTCTGACGTGGTTTTACATGAATTTAAGTTTAATTTAATGAGAAATTCCAAAGATTTTGTTAAAAATAAAAAAGGCGATATTTTTTTAGAATTTTGTGAAGATTTTAATCTAGTAGTTTTAAATGGGAGAACGCCAGGGGATAGTGAAGGAGATTTTACGTTTATAGGAGGTCCAGGGAGTTTCGGTGAACGATGTATTGCAGTAGCATTTGATCTTATAAATATCGTCCATGATTTTAAAGTATTGCCTCAACATTACTCCGATCATATGCCCATTCAGTTATTGATTAAAGCTGCCTCCGAAAAAAAAAAAAAAATGAAGTATTTCCATTACTGCCTAAATTGATGTGGACAAATGTCGATGAAAAAAATTTTAAAAAGAAAGTGGAAGTAAAGGTAGATAGTTTAAATTTAAGTGTTTGTAATGCGCAAGAAAATATAAATATACTAACGAACATTATAAGAGATTCAGCATATTTAGGTCATTTTAAACAGAATAGTGCGTGTTCCGTTAGCAGGCCAAAACAGATATGGTATGATTCGGAGTGTAAAAATAAAAGATTACAATCATTTGCCCTGTTGAACCTTTGTAGAAAATATAATGACCTATTTAGACGTATGTATGTTCAGTGTAATAAACAGTATAATCAGTTGATTAGAAAAAAGAAACAATTTTGTCATTATATGAGCAGTTTAAAGAAATAAAATATGGAAACAATTTTTGGCATGTAATTAAATTTTTGTGTGGAACGCAAATTCACAGTGAAGAGTGGGTAAAACATTTTAATAATTTATTAAATCCGCATCATGATATCTGTTCTATTAGTTATGTTTCGCCTTTTATCACTTTACCCTCTGTTGATAAAAACTTTACACTTTGTGAGTTAACAGATGTAATAAATACCGCAAAATCTGGAAAGGCTCCCGGAAATGATAGAATTCCGTATGAATTCTTTAAAAACTGTCCAACTAATTTTATTGAAATGTTACTAAAGGTATTTAATAATATGTATGGCACTTCCAATATTCCGGAAACATTTTCTCACTCACTAATATTCCCACTGTACAAGAAGGGTGATGTCAATGATATTAGAAACCACAGGGGCATTTCATTTTCTGATTGTATTTCTAAGCTATTTACAGGTCTGCTGTTGAAAAGAGCACAAACGTGGGAAAACGAAAATAATATTCTTAGTGAGTCGCAGGCGGTTTCAGAAAAGGATATTCTACAGTAGATAACATTTTCAATTTAATGAATATTATAAAGCTTAAAATGGGCAAGAAGGGCCATATAAACTGTATTGTTTTTTCATTGATTATAAATCTGCGTTTGATACTATAGACCGAAATTCTTTATATTGTAAACTATATTCACTAGGGCTGTCTACTAAATTTATTGAAACATTAAAGGGTTTGTATAGTGATACTAGATCATCGGTATGGACCCCTAACGGATTAACTAGTAAGTTTAAAACTCTAAATGGACTGAAACAAGGATGTTTATTATCGCCGTTATTATTCTCATTGTACTTGAACGATATGGAAAATTGTTTGGGAGGTGGTATACGTGTGGCCGGTGTGACTGTGAAATGTTTGTTATACGCCGACGGTGTCGTGATTGTGGCTAGTGACCCAATAGTCCTTCAGAGTATGATCAATAGATTGTCCAATTATTGCGAAACTTGGAATTTGTCGGTTAATCTGATAAGTCAAAGGTTATGGTTTTCAGGCGAGGAGGGAAATTAGCCAGGAATGAGAAGTGGTACTTCAACGGAACGGAAATGGAAGTGGTCAAACAATATAAATATTTGGGTGTTTGGTTAACTCCACAATTATCTTTCCGATACCACTTTGAAGATCGACTTCGTGCGGCTAAAGCAAGTATTATGGCGAATTACAGTAACATATTCAGTAAAAACGGTGTACCGATTTCAGTTAAATTTGAAATATTCAATGCAGTAGCTAGAGCCATAATTAGTTACGCCGCGCAAACCTGGGGGTTCTTATGGAGTGATGTAGAAAGTTTAAATATTTTTTTCATTAAAAGATTGTTTCTGTTACCAAAAAAACACGCCCAGTTATGTAATATATCTGGAATCGGGCTTGACACCTATATTCGTTTTTACACTGAGCTTACATTATCGTTACATTCGGAAAGTGCTTACTTTGCCAAATACACGGTTACCAAAGATTTTAACAGAACAAATTATAAGAGAAAAAATATTTTGGTTTAAAGAATTCAATGATTTTTGTCAAAGGCACTATATGGAAATAGTAAGTTATGGTAGTGGAGGTGAGAAACAATTTGACGTATTGATAGAGAAAATAAAAGAGTCTTTTAGAAGAAATTTGTTGGCTAAAGTTGCGAATTCAACTTTCCATTGTTTGTACAAAGAGTTAATTATAGATTTGGGTCAAAATCACTACATTAAAGATACAAACAAGTTACACTTTATGCAAACCATAATGAAATTGAGGGGGCAGCTAATAAATTTGAACTATAGAGTGGATCGTACAAGCGAGAGACATCTGTGTTCAATGTGTAATCTCAATGTAGTTGAAGATTTATTTCATTTTGTAGCTGAATGTCCACTTTTTAAAGAATTTAGAATCCGGTGGTTTAATAGGAAAACGCTAACTAAAACTGAAATAATTAGTTACTTGAATGGGCAGAATAATAGTTTTAAGCGCCTTTATTGGTACCACTTGGAGGCTGCTAATTACAGACAGTTTTTCATTTCTAATTACAATTTTTAAATTTTATTTTATGTATGTGAATTATTAAGTAAATTTTGCGGAATTCAATAATTAATTTAAATTTGTTAATATTATTTTTGCGGTTGCTATTTTTATTTTTGTGTGATAAGGAATCTTTTTGGTTTTGAAACAAAAAACGTGTTTTCATAGATGAAAAATATTTGTATTAATGTATGTATTCTTGTATGTGAGGTCAACCTCTGCACGCGGACATAATGTCCATGCATTGTGTTGTTTTTCTTAGTTATTTTTTTTCATTATGTTTTGTATTATTTTGTATAGTTATTTAATAAACAAACATTATTATTATTATTATTATTATTATTACAGCTTTAAAAAACACTTACGTTATTCCTCACACTAACTATATTACAATCATACCACCAACTAGTATAAAAGACATCAATACATTGCCACGCATGTATTTATAAAAAATATATGTTCACACCTACACACACTCATACATATATACACACAATGCATGATGCATGAACCTCTTACTAATTCTAGCCTGTGGAACCAAATTTTCTTCTTCCCCTGATTAAAATACAGATTATTTGCATGAAATACTTTACAGTTTCCCTCGCGCCCTATTAAAAGATATTAATAAAATAACATGATAAATAAAAACGAATACATTTGATTTCCTACATTTGATTTTAAATATTATCTCCAATTGGTCGTTTGCTGCCAACCTTCTTACCTATCAAGTTACCTCCATATTTTCTTGTAATTTCACATTTATTTATTACTTGCACAAGCTTTTGACTGTCCATAAACTTTGCATTGCCTTTCTTTAAACTTTATTAATTCTTATCAGTACAGTATACTCCTGAAATTTCGTATCGCCCACCTTGACAAAAATGACTTGATAAAACATTAAGCATATACTTAATAACACTATTAAAATTTAGTTATAAAGTATTCTTCAAAACATGGTATTTATTACATACTATTTTCTAATGTTTAATCATAATTTATAATAATTCCATTTTGTCATGAAACACACTCACACATAGTAAAAAAACCTCATAACCTCTCCACATATATATAACCAACAAACCAACAAGTGTGAATGTAACAGAAACATTGCGTTGAAGTGAACTCTCTACACGAACTTGGTAAATTTGCTCTGTTGATGGATGAAAATCCGAAACCGGTCAGGAATAAATGGAATATGCATGCTACGGCGGATAAAATATCAAAGAACGTCTGGATCATTTAACCAAACTCACGTTTAACTCCCTAGCTAAAATCTTACTAAGAAGTTTATTACGTAATTTCCATTCAATTTTACGTGAGTTCGAAGATGGTGCAGTAGAGGATAAGAAGTGTGATGGATGCAAGAAACTTGAAATAATATTAAATTATAAGAAAAATCAGAAATGTGACATTCCATTGCAAAAGAGCTAGCCAGGTATAACAAGTCCAGTTACTGGTACGGTTCAAGAACAGTTGTGGCATTGTACTACCCCTTCTCCTCACAGGGGAGGTATTGAAGATACAAAGAGAAGAGATATTTTAAAGACAGACTTGAGCTACAAATCAAGGTGGAAACATCGAAACACTACTTCAGGAATTGCTCAGTGCCAATGATAGATATTTGCCTTTATTCGAGGTAAACGTTATTTTATTAAGATACAGTGTGATATTGTAATATACTTAAATTTACTAAGAGATAATACAATTATTTATAAAACAGTGGTGCTTTCTTAATTATTCTTAATACTTCTATCTCTATCTCAAGCATAATTACAAGCCCTTTATTATACAATACCGCTCGTGCCACTACAAATACACATCATTAACCAACATTACAGAAGATTAGAAAAGGGAATTAGTGGCAAGGAATGGTAAAGACTGTTACAAGTCTGTAGTACATCGGTGCAATTTTCCTGTGAATACCGCTAGAGCGTAGCATAAGCAGACTGACTCTTCTTTACTCTTTCTCTTAACGTTTTAAAAGGGATTATTATCAAATTGACAAATTTTCGAATTATTGAGTTTACACCGGATATATATATTCTGAGGTTCTCTAAAATGGGGAAAAATGTTTTTGACGTAAATGCATTCATTCGAGTGTATGTGTTTGAACAAAAAACCGAAAGTCGAAAACTTGCAAGAATCCTTAAGTCCATATTTATTTAAGAACTATCATCGGACGGTTCAAGAATAGATATCAGGTTTGGAGCTGTGGTCTATTTTGAAAGATAACTTGGGAGATAACTTGGCAATATCTTTTGGCGAATGGACGACTGTTTTCCAGGCTGAGATTTATAATATTCTTTGTTGTATTTTAGATGAGCGGGTACATAACACATACTTAAAAGATGTTTGTATCTGCTCGGACAGCCGGGCTGCGCTGAAGGTGCTGATACATCTGCCTTCACATCAAGTTGATCCTAGAAGACTGAAAGAGATCCTTCCTTGAAAGATGTACTTCTAGTCTGGGTATCAGGTTGTATGGGAATTTTTGGAAATAATTCCTTTGGAAAGGACCTTTGGTTGGAGCAGGATCTTTGGAAGAACTTTGGCTATTTCCTTCTAAGTGTGTTAGACCCGTGACTGGATTATTGTTCTAGACCGGGTTTGTTGTTGTTTTTTCTTTGGGATAGCAATATGGGCCCAATGGGGTTTGGATAGCGTAGGATTTGGTCCCACCCCACAAACGAATAATAATTATAAAGGTGGTTGGTTTACAACTTGGTTGGCCCAGATGATATATAGAAATTGAAGTGTGTTTACACAACAGTGTATAAACACAAATAATTTTTGAAATTTAACATCACAGATTCCATAAAAAAACCCAAAATCAATTTTCTTGGAAAAGTTTCTTGAAAATAAAAGTGATCCTTTTAGAGAAAATTCAAAAAAAACAAATTCTGTAAAGTCGTCCTTTCGATTAACAGATTTTCTTCAAATTTTGAATTTATAGTAATGGTTCCAGTGTACCATAATATTACATTAGGGAGTAGTATCATATATTGCACTGAAGTAGTACTTAAGAGCAAAACTTAACGTAATTGTTCCCACAGTAACCCCCCCCCCCAAATAGAAACCTCATTTCCTAGAAAAATGTTTTAAATAAAGTGCAAAGTAGGGAAAATTTTCTTTAAAAAAATGTTTTTTATTTCTCTATCCTTTTATGTACAAAGAAAAACAATAATAATAAAAAAAAGACAGAAATAAA
Source organism: Triatoma infestans (assembly GCA_011037195.1). NCBI lineage: Eukaryota > Metazoa > Arthropoda > Insecta > Hemiptera > Reduviidae > Triatoma > Triatoma infestans. Next base: position 30,017 of record JAAEAF010005439.1, on the reverse strand, counting down.
GGTGTTAAAGGAAAACTCAATAGCAACCTGTGGGGAACATAATAGCCTCAGCAGCTAGTGTCTGACCTGTAGCCACCCGACTTTTCCTTATTCCTACTGGTTATAATTACATGAATAATTTATTATATGTTAAAATACTAAGTATAGCATGTTTTTTAACATGCTAATGACGAGATGAAAATCCTTGAATCATTTCTTAACAAATATTAATTATATTCAAAAAACAAGATCAAAAATTCAACTGATGCCTGATATGCCTGGCTATTCACACATTTATTTTGTTACTATTGAGATAATCTTTCCTTAATTAAATTTACCTTGAATTAATTTTAAATTACATATTTAAATGTTGTCAAAATGACGTCAATAATCTTCAAAATGACGTCAATAAGATTTCTTAATTTTTATCCTCTTAGAGATTGTAAAAAATAAAAAAGGAAGCTGTTTTAATTTTAAAAATAATAAGCGTGAAACACACATACAACTTTCTCTGATTCCTTTTACTAGCTTTGGCAAGTAGAGAAGTAATTACAATGTGGCCCAGTAGAGTGCACCAAAAACACTGAACTAACTGCATTTAATGCCAAAATCAATTTTTTTTTTATAAAAAATGTCACCAATGAAAGTGATACGTTTATATCTGGTACAGTTAGCATAACAAGTTTAAAAGAAATCATTGTAGATATTTTTGAGAAAATTCTAAAAAAACAAAAAAAACACGAAAACTTATACGACTTAAAGTCGGACTTTCGATTAACCGATTTTTTTTTTTCAAATTTGGAATTTTAGCAATGCTTCTAAATATCATATAATGGTAGTAATGGTGTATTAATATCATATAAATGGTAGAACCATATATTGTACTGAATTGGTATTTAATAGCTAAGGCTTAACGTTATTGTTCTCCCAAAAATAGGCAGCTAAACCAAAGAATTAATTGATAACAATAAATTAAATGTCGATTTTTCTTCAACATAATATGATGCAATATAAATTGTCTTTAGAATTATATATTTTGTCGTTAACTGTACACACATTTGTCATGGACGTATTCGAATTTTTTTTTTTCGAACATAATTAATATGTTTATCAGGATTATACAATTTATAAACCATTCTTAGACCAGGAAACCATATTTTCTGACCAATACAAATGCTTTATTTATTACTGAAGGAAACTGAAACGAAAGGAATAAATATTATAATTAAAAATTATAAAATTGCGAACTGAATCCCTAATAGAATATCAATAAGGTTGCTATGGGAAATACATGGTGAAATGATTAGTATTCTGCATGTCCATGAATAAATAATAACCGCACACGTTAACCTATAAATAGTGGAACACATTGTTCAATCTTCCTACCTAATGTCCTTGAACACCATAATATGGTGATCCTAGAATGATAGTTAGTTTATCTTTATTTTGGGAAAAATTTCACTAATAAGAATAAGTGGAAATAGTTTAATATTCTAAAAATAATTATGGTAAAAGGTAAGAATTTATTTTGTGATGTTCATATATGACACCAAAAAATACAAATTAATTTCTAACATTGATTGTACATTATTTAAGATTTTGGCGAAGTTAGAAGGTCAATGAATAACACTCTAATGTGCAGGAACATATATTAAGACTTTTATTGTACGCTGTTATAACAATTTTAATTGACAAAATTGGCTTTTAATGTGGAATAATTAATTAAACGTTGTCCGACTTGCATTACATGAAAAGCAAGGTGGTAACTTGTTTAACTATTGTATGATGACAACGCCCTCTTATCAAAGCTATTTAAATTTAAGCCTAACACGTAATAGGCCCATCCCAGAACTACCATAAACTAAATTTTACCGGAAAAATGTTTCAAATAAATGTGATGCATGGGTTGTGTAGGGTGAAAATTTTAACAGGCACCACCCATTACTTGAAAGGACGTCAGATAGAACAAAAAATCCAAATGATACCCTATTTAAATTTTTCAAGGTTTCAAAATATGTGATCAATTATTATTTTAAGCTGCAGCACTAAGAGATTACGAAATCAAGTTTCTTATTTGGTATTTTTCCGTCGTAGCATGCATATTGATTTTGTTCCTCGTCGAGCAAATTCACCAAGTTCGTGTATAGAGTTCATTTCAACGTAATAATTCTGTTACACACACACACTTGTTGGTTACATATATATATATATATATATATATATGTGTGTGTGTATATATATATATATGTAGGGAGGTTATGAGGTTATGCTACTATGTGTGTGTGTTTCATGACAAAGTGGAATTATTATAAATTCTGATTAGACATTAGAAAATAGTGTATAATAAATAGCATGTTTTGAAGGATATTTTATAACTAAATTTCAATAGTGGTGTTAAATATGCTCTGTGTTTTATCAAGTCATTTTTATTAGGGGGGAAGGGCGATAAGTTATTTCAGGAGTGTACTGTATTAATAGGAATAGATAAATTTTAAAGACATTTTTATTTTATTTATTTAATTTTTTTATTTAATTTCATGTAAAATGGTTATTGAACGAGTAAAATCCATTGAATATTCGCTGAGATATTTAATTTTGAATGTAGAGAAATTCTTTGCCTTCTGGTTGCTATTATTCCATATTGTTTTTGAGTTTATAGTTAGATAAGGCAAAAACATATTTTATGGAGTAAAATGTAAGTATGTCTACGTTAATGAGGCAATGTCTCTTAAAACAGATACCTGTTTAAGAAAGCCAAAGAATTGCAAAAAAAATACTGTATTGAGATATGTCTGGTTCAAAGCGGGCAAGTTGTTTTGTAGGCAGTCGGATAATTCTTCAACAATAAGAATAAATTCCGCAGCGATTTTGATGTAATCTGTAACCCACAGTCATGCATATATGAAACTGACTCAGATGAATTTATGACTAGAGATGACAAGTTATCAAAGAAGTTCAAGAAGAGGAAAGTTAAAGAATTGAGTCCCAGAGAAGAGTAGCAATTAATTCCGCAAGGAAGTCAACCTGCACACAACTTTCGGACCCGGCAAGTACTATTGTTCTCAACCTCAGAGTGAACTGTGTGATGTTGTCTATTGGAACATACAGGGTTTTTCTAATGTTAAAATAAACTCTCTGAAAATTGAGAAACATACAATCTTGTGCCTGTGTGAAACTTGGATAGCATCGGATAGTATTACTACACTCCCGAATACTCAAGAAATCTCGTCAATTGTTGTACCAGCCATCAAAGTGAAGAGCAGGGGTCGAGCCAGTGGCGGATTGATCATCTTATATCATTCTGAAACCTTCAAATTAGATCTAATTGAGAAATGTGAGTACTGGCTGTTTGTTCAGGTTAATGTAAAGCAAATCGACTCTAAATTTATAATAGGCTTAGTTTATTTCAAACCATCCTTAGATTTAACAGTTATATTAAACTCCTTCAATGAATCTCTAATTAATATTAAACAAAAATTTCCTGGTAAATTAATCTTGCTAAGTGGTGACTATAACTGTAGGGTTGGTCAACTCAACCAATTTAATGATAGAACTAATCGGTAGAACCTACTTTAGCGGAAACCGTAATAGCTACGACGAAATAGTAAATAACAAAGGAGAGTTGTTAGTAGATTTATTCGAGAATAATCTGTACATATAAAAATTCAGCATCCGTATGTTTGTGGTCGCAAAACAAGTAGTCGATGGAGTGACTTGAAATTTTTACACAACGTTGCATTTCTATATGAGTGTCTATATATACTTTTTACTCCGAAGTTCCTACGGAAACGGGAACTTCTCCGAGCGTTTCGTGAGGTTGGCAGAAATAGACAGACTCAGACGCGTTGCGATGGTGGCTCACTCTCTGAACCTCTTTCTCAACTACTTATAAGTTCCTCTATTCCGAAGTTCCCATGGAAACGGGAAATCCGTTCAAACGGCCATATTGGTTAATACTTGCTTCTTCAGGTATTGCTGCTACGTTGATGGAAGGAGGTAGAACAGCGCATTCAGCTCTGAGCTTATCCCCAACAATATTAGAACTTAAAAGTAAAAGAAATACAATTCCCTTATACACTAATAAAGATATCCTAAATTAAACTTAATTCCAAGAAAACCAGATATTCAAGAACGAATAACATCTCATTACCAAAATCAAGTAATCAATAATTTTGACACATTAACTGTCATGACTTAAATATGCACTTCACAGAAAACCCAACATGTAACATTTCTAAAACATCAGGAATGGGAAAGGTTCTTCGGGCGTGCAAAATCATTGTATGGGATGAGTGTACAATGACTTATAAGAAGTCATTGGAAGCATTAAGCATTGGTGGAGCATTGGTGTTACTATCCGGTGAATTTAGGCAAACGCTTCCAGTGATATCTCGCTCAACACCAGCTGATGATTGCATGCCTGCTCGAAATATTCAGCTCTTTGGAGCACAGTAAAAAAAAATCATTTAACGACGAACATGATAGTTCAACTTCAAAACGAACCAACAGCTGCCATATTTTCAAGACAATTACTCGAACTCGGTAACGGCACTGCTCTTAAAAATCCGGAAACGGGGAAAATCACCTTCCCATCTAATTTCTGCTACATTTTACATTCAAAACAAGAATTAGTAGACAGGGTATTCCAAAGCATCGAAACAAATTATCAAAATCACGCATGGTTAAGCCTAAAAATCAGACTGAGCCACAGTGAAGCGTGGTCGGGTTAGCTAGTAATTTTATATTGTTAAATGGCAGGTCACCAAGCGATAATCCCGGAAATTTCACAAATATAAACTCTAATGGCCAAAGTGTAATTGATTGATATGGTGTAACATTGATTGTCTGCATTTAGTAAATGATCTCTCTATAGAAAATACTGTCTCTGAATCTGATCATCTACCATTAAAAATAAATCTTAATTATTGTACATTCTATTGCTCAAAACGAAAACACAAACTAAATGTCACTACTAAAGACACTCTTAATTGGGACCCTAATAAATGTTTAGCTTTCAAAGATACTCTTATGTGCTCGGCGTATGTCTGTACTGCACATCTAAATACTGTTGATCAACTTTATTTTAACTTTGTCGATGCAGTATACGAAATTGCTAATAGCTTACAATTGTCTTCAAAAAAAGTAATCAACGTTAACAAAACTCATAGATATAGTTGTCCTTGGTTTGATCAAGAATGTAGAAATGAAAAGAAAATTGTAGAAATTAATCTAAAAAACTTTAAAAAAGGAAATTATTTGCACGAACTTAAATTAATTTACGGCAATTCAAAGAAAAAATATCGAAACCTATTAATACTAAAAAAGCAAAATTACCAACAAGATATAATAAACAAACTGAACGAAAGTAAAGACAGTAAAGCATTTTGGCTAACAATAAATAATTATAGAACCAAAAACCGTCAAAACCATCCGATATCTATTGAACAATGCGTAACATACTTCAAGCACATACCAGTACATAGTAACCAGTCCATATCTAATAATTATTGTTTTAATATAACTAATCCGGTGCTAGACTCTGAGATAACCCTGAATGAACTTCAATTCTCCATTAAGAAGTTGAAAAACGGTAAAACTCCTGGCATAGATAATATACCAAATGATATTTTAAACATCTACCAGAAAACTGGCCACTCTATTTAATCTCTTTGTTTAACAAAATTTTAGTTTCTGAAAAAATGCCGGCCTACTGGTCAAGTCTGTAGTAACTTTGATTTATAAAAAAGGCAATAAACTCTCCCCTGAGAATTATCGCCCAATATCCCTTTTAAATACCAGTCTTAAAATATTCACACAAATTATTCTCGAAAGATTAATTATCTGGAGCGAAGAAAATAAGTGTATCTCAGAATCGCAGTATGGATTCCGTAAAGATCGGTCATGTAAAGATAACCACTTTTTGTTGAACACTATAGCTCAGATAAAATTAGGGTATAGGAATAGTGATTTCTATGTTATATTTGTTGACTACAAACGAGCATTCGATAGTGTCAATCATTGCCTACTGTGGGAAAAATTAAATCGTTTAGGTGTTAGTGGCAAATTAATTCGTGTATTAATTAGTATGTATGAGCAGGCTGTGATTCAGATAAAAGTAAATGGAAAACTCTCCGAAGAGGTTAGAGTGACGAAAGGGGTCCTCCAAGGTGAAGTCCTATCCGGCTTCCTTTTCAGCCTGTTTTTTAACGATATAGAATCGTTTTTCAGATCCAAAGGGGCTTATGGAATTCCAATTAATCAAACCACTGACGCGCTAATAGCATTGTACGCCGATGATAAGATTATCTTATGCTAAACGAAAGTTAGAACTTCTTGCCGAATTTGCTACAATAAATTTATTAGAAGTAAACAGTGCCGAAACGAAAGTTTTGCACTTTCATAAAGGCGTACAAAGTAAAAACAAAAAATTTTATTACTTAGGTAAAGAAGTGGAAGTAGTCTCCTATAAATCTGGGTGTTCACTTCTCTAATGCTAGTGTATTGCATAAGGCGAGCATCTCAGCTGAAGCAAAAACACGTTCTGCGGTAGGGGCCGTATTGAAAATTTGTAATAATGCTAAAATTAATTCATGGACTAGTCGAAATAAATTAAAAGAAGCAATTGCCATGAGCACTCTTTTCTATTGCTCCAAGATATGGGGGTTGCGATACCTTAACACTATTGAAAAGGAATATTTAAATTTTTATAAAAGACTTTTTAATTTAAATAAAAATACACCATTTTGGCTGATTAGAATGGAATATAAGGTAGATCATTCATCACTTAAAGTATTAAAACTTGCGTTAAACTGGGTCCTGAAACTTCTCAAAATGAATAGTGATAGGATACCAAAAATATGTTATCTTAAATTGAAAGAAAATCATCAGATTCAGAAGTCGATTAAATTTAATTGGTTTTCTCAATTATATGAAATACTTAAAAAAATAGACGAAACTCTCTTTTGTCAGAAACTGACCCAATAAAATTTAAAGGAAAAATTCCTATAGTCTTAAAAGAAATACTCAGAATATTTAAAAGCCGATGATCTTGAACTACGGCGCGTTAGCGAATACAGCCCATTTTATAAAAAAATTGTAGAGGCCACCAGCACCACAGAATATTACTACTGCAACACCAATTTAACATTCACCACAATCAAAATTTTCTCCCAATTAAGACTATCTAGTAAATATCAAATTAAAATTACTTATAAAAACTTAGTTTATATAATTAAGCCAAAAGAGATATGTAGTATTTGTAATATGAATGTTTTAGAAGATCTCTACCACATTTTTATTAAATGCCCTATATACTGTGCTCTCAGAAACCACTATACATCCTATGTAAATGTAAATGATACCACAACAGATATATTCCCTTCACTATTTGTTACTAATGACTATCACAAGATAAAAAACTTAATATTCTATTTAATCGGCTGTCTGAAATTGAGATCATTTATAATTAATGAGTAACTATACAATAACCTTCTCTTAAATATGAGAAAATATAAGTTATAGAAATTTACGATACATTAAAATAAATCTTGATTAAATCTAAAAGTAAAACTTGTCTCTAAAATTATTTAATTATTAAGTTAAAACTAGGAGGCAAGATGTTTATTTTATTTTCTATTATTTTGTTTAAGTTTCAATTTATCTTAATTTATTTACTTATTGTACTTTGAAGTTACGAACGTAAACTCTTTGTTTTCGCCTAATGTAATCTCTAATGTTCTTGATTTGTAAAGTTTACTTCTGACCAAGTGTGTCTTCCGTTTGTTTTTATATCAGCTAATGGTTTGTTTGTATTAATGTATTTATTATTTTGGTGTTGTATACATTATATTATAGTAAACTGTACAGAACCAACTCTATTTGTGTGGGGGTTCTCTCCGATGGCAAATAAATAAATTATTATTATTATTATTGAGTATAAATGTAAGCACATTATTGAATAGATGGAATTTCCAAATATGTCCAGAAATATTATTAATACTTTTAATTTAATAAAGTTGATATGATTAAAAGTAAAATTATTATTATTATTATAATGATAAATATAATATGTGGTGAAAAGCATCTTAATTTTCATATATAATAAATAAACCACTATTTCTGAATCATTTCCACTTTTAACATTCGTCTCAACGATATTGTTTCCTTTAATTAAGGTTCAACCTTTTAAATTTAAATGACTTAGCTAAAAAAATCTGGTATGAAACACTCACACGAGATTTGTGTGATTTACATACTTATAATTACCCTCAAGGTGGGTGTATAATTACTGCACTGTTGGGTGCAGTTACTTGAGGAGTAGCAACCCCACGGGTTACCACAGCTCAGTACTCCATAGTATAGATATAACTAACTATCTATATTAGTTAATATAATTGAAAATTATATTAACTAATATAGTTAATATAATTGAAATTAGACAAACTATCATTAAACATGGAAATCTTTCCTAAGTTGTCCTAGGTATAAAAATTAGAGCGGTGGAAGGAAAGACAGAAACAAAACTAACACCCCCCTACACCCCTCCTAAATAAAAATAAATTTTCCAAAGAAACTGTGTCAAATAAAATGAATAAGTTATTTAGGTGTATAGATATATATTATGCCAAGTTTAAAGAAAAACTCGTTGGAGCCGTTATCGAGGGGAAAATCGCGAAAAACTGAAAATTCAGAAACTTTCATGTCAGGATGCCGAATAACCAAGTTTAGGGTTTCTGGGATTTTTCATTTTTGAGATATTGCATTCACACGCACACACACACACACACACACACACACACTTCAGTACAAAATGTTTCATAAACAGGGGCCCACAAAATATGTATTCTCAAAGTCGATAAATTGACATGATCACAGTTACAGAATTATGAGAAATTAACAAAGTAATAACTGTCTTCTTAAATAATATTTCTTTTCTATTTTTTACTTTCAAGATTGATTTTAAGATAAACTAATCAATCTTAAATTATAAGATTTGTTAAAGAGTAAAACTTTATTCTGAGAAGCACAATCTGCAGAGAGCGAATGGAAGGAAAGAAATTCGAGCAACCTTAATACATACCTCCATTCAGGCAGCCAGGACCAGTTATAGGCTACTTAGGCAATATGGCCTTTGTAAAAGTATTCTTAAATGTGGGGACATTGACCATTTTCAAATTCACTCAAAATATCTTTCTTTTTTTTTTTTTTGGTGGAGAGATTTATTGCACTACTGGAGATCTTGAATAGCAAGTAAAATATAAGGTAAACAAGTTTACAAATATTGCTTTAACATAGACTAACTATACTATAGTGATATTTTTTTTATAGATAATGCCAACATTTCAGATCTTTCAGAATGCGAAAAATTGAAAATAATTTTCGTTTCGAATCCGACGCTGTTACCTAAACGGAATATCAAATTTTATCTTTCTATTATATTTCCTTTTTTGTGATATTATATACATTTTGGTTAAAAATTTTTTATCCCCCTCAATCCTGGAATCCTAAAAATATAAATATCTGATGTATATTAAAGAAAATCTTGTGGTTATGCAAAATTTATTTTGATTAGCAAATTTGACACAATTGTAATATTTCCTGTCTTCACGCGTTGGTCTAGTGGCTAGCGCACTCGCCTTTGGTGCAAAAAAATTCAGGGTTCGATTCTCATGAGGGATAAGGCGGTGTTTACCCAGCATCGGGAAAAAAATCGGAAACAACTACCACACGTCCGCCAACATATCACCGTCTGTCATGGACTGTTATGCCATAGCTTTTTATTATAAAGTATTCAATGTTAGCCCGCGAACGCTAAAATTGGGGCCTGAAGATAAATTATAATAAAAGCGAGTACATGACCAAGAATATAGAGGAATCACTAGAAATCAGGTACAATTTAATTAGATCTGTTCGGGAATTTATGTACTTGGGTTCTATCCTAAAAATAGATGGAGGATCAGAAATAGAAGTGGCAAAGAGGATAGTAGAAGGGCGCAGGGTCATTGGATTACTAAACCCGTTATTATGGAGTCAGTGTTAATAGTAAATTATACTAGTAAAGTCTATAGTTGAAAGTGTAATGCTATACGGTCGTGAAATATGGACTCCTGGAGACCAAGAGAGAAAAAAAAACTGCTCGCCACGGAAATGGATTTCTGGAAGAGATGTGCCCGGAAATCAAGATAAGAGAGGGTCAGAAACACTAAAATAAGAAAGGCTATGGAGACTGGAATGGTTCGGCCATACCCTCAGAATAGACGAGCCAACAGGTGACTGAATGATTCCCTGGGAAAAAGTAGTCGACCAAAATTAATATGAAGAAAGATAGTAGAAGAGGACATGGCAGGATATGGTCTGGTAGCTGAAGAAGCTCTCCTGAGAGATGCATGGAGGGGAAAAATAAAAAAAATTGATTGATGATGATGTACTTGGATGGATATGAGGATAATTAGTTTGGTGAGGAAATCCTCATTGTGGGGAAAACCTAAAAAAAAAAAAAAGGTATTATAATGAAAAATATGTATACAAGTTATTTGCCTATGGACAACCATTACTAGCTTTTCTATATTCATGTCTAGTATAGAACTGTAATTGACAAAGCCAATTAGCACTACTCTCTCATTTTTTTTTTCATTAAGTGGTAATTGGATGAAGGAAAAACAACCAACAATCTCATTAGAGAAGAAAATACAAGGACGAAAAAACTAGCCAGATAAATCACTATAATAGGTCAATTAATACATTACTTTTTAAACAAAACAAATTCGATTCACACAGAAAAATAATGGAGAATTAACAAAACAAAAAATTGCAGGGATTCAAATTATTTTTGACTATTACTTAGCATGAGAGAATTATTGACATACCGAGCAGAGGCGAATGGGGCTGCGACCCACCCCTGTTCGGTAACTCGATCTGGCATATAGATGGATCCAAAACTCCGACTGGGGTCGGACCTGGGGCCTACGGGGGCAGGCCCAAAGTTAAAATTAAGGCCAGCCTAGGGAAGTACGCCACGGTCTTTCAGGCTGAAGTCGCGGCGTTACAACTCTGCGCTAGGGAGATTATAAGGCAAAGGATAGTGGGAGAAGAGTGGCCATATACTCCGACAGTCAGGCAGCCCTGAAGGCACTTTCCTCACACCAAATAGTCTCAGATGGTGTGGGACTGCCTACTTGCCCTCACCGAGGTGGTACTCGGAATAAACTGATACTCGCCTGGGTGTCGGGACATGCAGGGTTCCTGGACAATGAGAGGGCGGATGCCCTAGCGAGAGGGCTCGCAGGATACCTTTATAGGCCCCGAACCCTTCTGCGGCTTGTCCAGGAGCCTCATTCAAACTTCTATCAAGGGGTGGATAGAAAGATCAGCGTCTGCGTTGGTGGGAGGGAACACCAGGGACAGAGCGGCAAAGCTTTCATTAAAAGACATTTGCCTAAATTTACCAAAGACCTACTGAGCCAAACCCGAAGGGATATAAGGTTAATTGTGGGTCTACTAACAGGGCATTGTAGGCTGAATAGACACATGCACCACCTACAACTTACGGACAGTGCGGTATGCCGATTCTGCAAGGTAGAGGAGGAGACCCCGGCGCACATCCTTTGTGAGTGCGCCGGCCTGGCGAGGATTAGGTTTCTTCAATTGGGGACGGGCAATCCCGAAGCTGAAAGCTTTATGACGGAGCCGCTCTCAGCTTTGCTAGGATTGATTAGGAGGGCAAAAACTGGGGGCTGTTCTGTAACTTAAGGGGATCCACAATAGACCTCAATTTTGTAGGTCGCAGAGGAATGAGGCTCCCCCCCCCCCCGCTTCTATTCTATTCTATTCTAGCATGAGAGAAGAAGTTGATCTAATTTGATAATTAGGGTAAATGTTGTTCATATAATTTATTAAACTATAACGGATTTTTACCAAAAAAGATGTTACATTATTCTATTGAAAGGTTTGTGTGAATAACTGTAAAAAAGGATCTAGGTTTTATATTGATTCTGGTTATTACGGTTAATTAACAACAAACCTCTGTTATGAAACACTCCACGTTTTTGCATACTTCATTTTTATTTTGTCTTATACTTAATAAGTACCAAGTATTGCCATCGTGAAAAAAGATTTTAGAGAATAGCCTTTGTGTGTGTGTGTGTTTGTGTGTGTGTGTGTGTTTGTGTGTGTATTTTAACAGAATATCTCCAAAAAGCAAAAACGCAGCAATCTTAAACTTTTAGGATATTCTGTTCAGGTATTCCACCGCATCCGGCACGAAGATTTCAGGCAAAATCCATAAACCACAAGTGTGATTTTACGCAATGATTTTTTTTTTTTAATTTTTGGCTATTTAAAACTTTCATTACTTCTCTTATTCCTAGTAAGAGAAAGTATTGTAATCGTGTCAAATTTTCGATATCGTGTTTTCACCGGAAATATCCGTTTTGAGGTCCCCTGAGTCCAAAAAAGTGGTTTTTAACAAATGGCTGTGTGTGTGTGTGTGTGTGTGTGTTATATGTATGTATGTATGTGAACAGCATAGCTCAAAAATGAAAAAACCGTAGAAAGTTGAAACTTGATATTCCGCTTAGGTATCATCATAGGATCTGAAGTACGTTATCTGTCAAAATTCCTTAATCGGATGTACCACTTTACTAGTTGTATGTTTTACTTTTTTGCGTTTTTCTCAAAAATGGCTCCGACGATTTTCTTGAAACATCCTATATAAACTAAACATGCAAAGTCCTACAACTTTTATTTAAAACATTTCTCTGGGAAAATTCATTTAAGGGCACTTTTAAGGGAGGGGTGGGGTTATGTTTTTCTCTAATGTGCTATCATAGTTGATTATACAATTCTAACATCCAAAGAAAATAATTTGGAAATAAATAGATGGGCAAAATTCCAAGTTTCAAGGAAATTAGTAAACCGGAAGTGCGCTTTTACTGAACAGTTTTTTGCACTTTTCGACGAATTTCATTAAATTTGGTACACAAACTATAAAATTTGTCAATTATAATTTTGAGAACTGGAGTAAGAGAAAGTTGTCTAAGTGGTTCACATCAGATTTTTTTTTTTTTTTTATAATTTACTCACATCCAACCCAGAGTATATAATTTACTCACATGTTGTATTAGTCACTTCTTTAATTGGGTCATTTTTTACCAACCTTTTTTTTTTGTTAAAATAACTACTTATATTGTATAATTATTTTTATATTGGACAGGGCTGAGGGTTCCATAGGTCGTGAGTGCCACAATAGTAGCTTGGTAGCCGACTCCCCCCCCTCACACATATTCTGATCTAATCTTTAATTTCCTTTGAGTTTGTAAGTTACAAGATTATTTTACATTGGTTTTTGCTGGAAGTTTAACAATCATATCACCACCAGAATAACCATAAAATACAATTTCTCTTACCAAGGCGGGAGAAACCTTTTGTGTGGTATCGAAAGAAAATCGCGGAGAACTGAAAATAAAAATCTGGTATGAAACACTCACACGACTTTTGTTGTGATTTACATACTTATAATTACCCGCAAGGGGTATCTGTTGGATGCAGTTACTTGGGGAGTAGCAACCCCACGGGTTACCACAGCTCAGTACTCCATAATTTAGATATAACTATCTATATTAGTTAATATAATTGAAAAGTAGACAAACTATCATTAAACATGGAAATTTTTTAGCGCACTCGCCTTTGGTGCGAAAAAAATTCAGGGTTCGATTCTCATGAGGTAAGGCGTGTACACCCAGTATCGTGGGAAAACCTGGAAAGCACCTAGTTGCGAAGGTCAGAACTAAAGGGCGAGGGAATTGCGTCGTGCTTGCCCCCAACATATCACCATCTGGCAAGCTATGGTCCTTCATGGATTGTTGCGACAAAGTTTTTTTTATTTTTATTTTTTAATATTTTTTTTATTTTTGTATTTTAAGGTATTATTATGAAAAATATTTATACAAGTTATTTGCATATACACTATACACTCATTACTAGTTTTCTTACATGCGTGTCTATTATAGAATTACATGCAAAGCCAATTAGCACTAATTTCTCATTTTTTTTTTTTTACATTTTTTTAATGGATGATGAAAATAAAACGAACAATCTCAAATCGAAAAAAAAAAATACAAGGACGCAAACACCGGCTAGATAAATCAATATAATAGATCAATTAAAACTTAATTTTTCAAGAAAACAATTTCGTTGTGGTTGATTCTGCAGAGCTGGAAAGCATCCGAGATATTTTCCGTGATAGCCTGCTTCTTTTGGTGGTCATCGACCGGTTTCGGGCGTTCGCCCATCATCAAGATGTTTTTTGTCAAACAGTGTGATAACATAGACTTGCACAGAGCAAATTTAGATTTATTTAGAGTGTATCAACTGCATTTGCTCTGTGCAAGTCTATGTTATCACACTATTAGCCAAAAAATATCCTGATGATTGGCGAACGCCCGAAACCGGTTGATGACCACCAAAAGAAGCAGGCCATCACGGAAAATATCTCTGAAAATAATTTCGATTCACACACAAAAATAATGGGGAATTAACAAAACAAAAAATAATAGGAATTCAAATTTTTTTTTACTATTACTTAGCATGAAAGGAGAACTTGATCTAATTTGATAATTAGAGTAAAATTTGTTCATATAATTTATTAAATTATAACGGATATTTACCAAAAAAGATGTTCTCTTTAGCCTAATGTGCAATGTTGTTTGTAGTTAGTGAACACTGCTAAGAAGCCGGCAGTGCACTGATAAGGCTTCAGGGGGCGCAACAGATCATTCAGGTCGCATTTAATAATCCCCTACAACAATCTACATAATTATAATTGATTATGTTTGTTGGAAAATATTATAATACTCACTAGATGTTTTGTTGTCTTCAAGATATGAATGAGAGCAACTGAAGTTTATAAAAACTACTTTTTGAGGAAAGCAAACCCTTACACTTACCCCCCCCTCCAACTGGATTACTCGGAAAATTAATTCAAACAAAAGTGATAGGTCTCTATATGTATGGTTAGTATAACAAGTTTAATGAAATTCGTTGGTGTCTTTATAAAGTAAATCCTATTCAGTAAAGTGTTCCTATGGGCTGATTGTTGACTGAATATAAAACTTGAACTTCTTGCGATACGATTTTACATTTTTTAGTTATGCTGACCACACTCACAAAAAAAAACTTCTTCGGACTCAAGGGGACCTCAAAACGTGGATAACCGGGAAAACTCGATATCAAAAATTTGACACGATCGCATTAATTCCTCTTAAGTAGCTAGTTAGATAATATGAAAAAATCAGTAATCTTGCACTTTCATAAATGAATCTATATCAAGCTCAGAATTTTTGGAGAGACATTTTGTTCTCCTTAGCTAGTGAAATGACACATTAGAAGATAACCTAATCTCCCTCCTCGCTAAAATCAGTTTTGCATAGAAAATATTTCAAACAAAAGTGATAATAAACACCTGTGGATTGTAGAAGGTGAATTATAAACATTCGCTAAAACGTTTCCGCAAGTGTTTATTTGTTCACTATTCTCTGTGTTGTTGAGGTGTTCTCAACTTTTTATTTACAAAATTATACATAAGTTTTCAAGTTTGATATGTTTTAAAGATTATTTAAGAGAATTTATTTTTTATTTTTTTATGCCTTGAAAAAGACAATATATTTGTCGAAACGTTGGCAAGAATTTAAGTTTTTTTATTTTTTTTTCAAAAAAAGACCGAAACTCACAATCCTTTTCCTTCATACAAGCAACGGTCGAGAAGAATCTTCCACTTAGAAAAGTGATAAATTTCTGGATAAAGCTCACCCTGCTACCATATAACAGGCTTACAAGACAATGCTTTGATAGGCTTTAGACAAATAGATTCGACCTCAGAAAAGCCAGACTTAAACTTCAACTGGAAAACACAAGTGAGGTCAATAGCAGCAAGTCTAGGATGTGAGGAAGACTTTTCACTGGTCTCGTCGGACAAAAAGAAGGTCTCATCGAAAAAAGTATAAAATAATGTACTCTCCATAGACATCAATAGAGCCCTAAACTCAACCAGCAACCCTATCTACAGTATAATCAGTAGCTTCAATATCAATGAACCAGAAAACTATTTGAAATACAAGGATCCAGTTAAAAAAATTAAAGATTGTAAGCCGTCTCAGAGTATCAAACCCAACAACAATCAATCTGTACCTTAACACTACAGTATATAACCTTCAAGAAAATAAAATATGCTCTATCTGCAATGCATTCATAACCAACAGTCTCCAACATCTATTTCTGAAGGGCCCATAACTCAACGGCCCTAGGCAGACATACTTGCAACCATATTGATTATTGATAATATCGATAAAGTTAACCGAATATTTTTCTTTTTTGTTTATTTAGAAAAAATTGTTACAGAATTACTGAACTTATCATAACAAATAATAATAACCATCTTGCGAATTAATTTGTTAATTGTGTGATATCTATTTGCTACTTCCTTACTTGTTAATTTATTTGCATTTTAACGGTGCAGTTACTAAGTATTAGCTTATAATATTTTGCAAAGGAGAATATTAGACTCCCAGAAAATTTTCTGTAATTGTAGCAAAACGTTTGTACAAAAATTAAACTTTGGCAAAAAAAATTTATATTTTATACTAACTTCAGTGAACATAGACAACAATATAATATCCATTCAAACGACCAAGCCAATATTGAAAATATTCTGACCATGGGCAATAAATAAAATTCCATTTTATCACAGACATCCCAAAAACGTCTTAATTAGCTAGCCAATATGAGAATTTACAAAAAGTACTCATATTTAAGTAATATGTTTTTATCTAATTACTACATATATTATTTCTTTTTCATAATTTATTTACTTATATTTAATTAGTGAATATGATCGATTTATATTTGTAGCATTGCAAGTAATTAATTATTTAAAATGGATTCAAAAACATGTATTGCTATAAAAGTACTTATTTATATAATATATTTGTATCTATTTATTATTTATATTTATAATAATTTATTTACTTATATTTGATTCTGCCTATTCAATTAATCGCAGATGATTAGTTATTTAAATTAGAATTAAAAATATGTATCACTATAAAACTAATGTACAGTGAATATTCTTCAGTAATTATTGTTATTATTATTATTGAGTGAATATTCATAGAAAATAAAGAATGAAAAAAAAATGTTTAACCTTATGTATTATAGAACGAAATAGGTATTGAGAATGGGAAATCATTAATTAATTAAAGGGCTAACTAGATTCTAGTGAAATACAGAATTATTTCTTAACAAATAAATATTCATTAATTCATTCAGTTTTTTTTTCAGTTTTACCTAATCTTCTTGGAAATGCCTTCAACGATTTTCTTTAAACTTAGTTTGATCAACTACATGTACTGCGATCTATAAGTTTTAAATAGAACTTTTTCCGGGAAAATGCTTTTTGGGGATTCCGGATGGACAATAACCTTAGGCCCACTTCTCCGGCAAGGAATTCAGTGTAAAGTTTGATTCTCAACTTTCTATTTGTTTGAAGAAACTAAAAATATTTAATTAGAGATTGTCATGTGAGTGTTTTACATCAAATTTTTAATATAATAATAATGAAGCCTATCTTTATAATAGCAAGTACATTTCTAATAATAATAATAATAATAAAATATTATTTAACATTTGACTAAATATATGCAGGCATTTATTAATAATAATAATAAATATATTTACCAGCCCATGGTCCATAGGTATTGATAAGATCCACCTGCCTTTCAAGTTTTGGTAGTATAAATGTGGTAAAACCGGTCCATAAATTAATTAGTAAACATAGTAAAAATTTAATTACATAAATAATGCCAATAATAGCAAATACCCATGCTATTTTTAATATAAACATATCACTTTGTTCACTAGCTAATATCATTTTTAATTAATTTTTTAGCAGTATAATAAGGAAATTAAAAAATATATATATTTAAAAGCAAGTGAACTAATTCGATATAAAATCGTAAGTTGGATACAAGCCTAGCCCAGTCAATACACAGCTGTATCTAAACTGGTTGAAATCTAAACTAGTATGTCAGTGTACGCATGACAACAGATTTGTTTGGGTTATATTAATTAGTTACAGTGGGGGATTTATCAGCTGTGAACTGATGGGGGGCTATACTAGATAGAAATTATTTATTAATTTCTCACATTAATTTACTTATTACCGTTAAATATAATTACTCTTGATTTTAATTCATACTTCACTGAATTTCTCTAATGCTTTTCCCAAATTTAAAGCTACCAGAATCCAATAAACAAATTTACTTCAGTCTTGAATTTTTTACGTAATATACACTTGATTTTAAAATGTTCAAATTTCTATATTTTCTGTTAATTTGTATTGTTACTTTCTGTTACTGCTGTAAAAAGAAATATAGTAAAAATGCCAAATTTTTGATGTTGAGTTTTCACCTTACATCTTTGGTTGGGGCAAAGTACCTATCTCAGAAACGAAAAATTAAAATTCAATCTTGAATTTTCAATTAATTATCACCTCTTGTTGTCTGTCCGGAACAGGAGCCTGGCTGCAGGGCCTGAATAAAAGTAGATCTGTGGCTTTAGGTTATACGGCCACTGTTTTCCAGGCTGAGATCATTGGTTTCAGTGAATGCTGCAATATGGTCGAAGAATAGCAGGAGAAGCTAAAGCGGTGAGAGTATTCTCTGATAGTCATTAAAGGCTATGAATAAGTCATGCTGGAGCTCTAAATTATTAGGTGAATGTAGGAGAAGAAAATGAGAGGGCTAAGATGGGATCCACATTACCATTTAGTGGTCCCAAGCCAGCAGCAGCCGTCTCTAAGCAATTTTGTGACAGAGAAGTTAAAGAATGGGGAAAAACGGAATTGGAAGAGCATTGGTGGGGGGGTCTTCAGACTAAGAGATTTATAAAAGGTATAAGACAAGAGGACTTGAAGTATCTTCTCTCCCTGAGTAGAATACAATCGAAGGTCCTGGTAAGTGTATTGACTGGACATGCTTAGGTAGCCAATTATTTACATAAAATAGGCATGACCTCCTAGTTATTATGTCAGAATTATGATGATGGAGTCAGAGAAACGATGTAGCATTCCTAGATCAGTGTCTCCGTTTCGGGAGGGAAACACTCTCAAGGGAATTCTTGGGAGAGTTGGAGATTACGGATATCTTAAGTTATTGTAGCCAGACCGGTAGAATACTGACGCCCCGTAGGAGTACTTTTTTGTGGGAGAGGGGATAAGTGACATATTGGCTTAGGTCCCACGCCTTCGGGTCCAAACATAAATAATAATCACCTGGAATTAAATACTAAATTATTTATAAAAGTTCAATCGCCCTAGTTCTTTTATACTGAACGCGCGATGCTGAATGGCTGAATAGCCGAAAGTCATGGCGTAGGAAAAAAGTGTATAAAAGTTGTATTCAGAAAATAGAAGATGAATACAAGATAACAGAAATGTCATAAAAGAAGATAACCAAAAAAATCTGGTGTGTAACACTCACTCACAACTTTCTCTTATTCCAGTTTATACTTGCTGACAAATTTTATAGTTAGTATACCAAGTTTAATGAAATTCGTCAGTGTTTTTATGGAGAAAATCCGGAAAACTGAAAATACTGTTCAATAAAAACACACTTCTGGTTTATTAATTTTCTTGAAACTCAGAATTTTGGCAATATCTTTATTTCTAATTAATTCTGTTTAAATGGTACAATTGTATAATCAACTAAGATAGCACTATATACGAAAACATAACCTGCCTCTCCCCCAAAACCCCTCTTAAATGAGTTTAAACGCAGAAATGTTTCAAATAAAAATTGGAGCTCTATATATGTGTAGTTCACATTCCTAGTTAAAAAAAAAAATCCTTGGAACCGTTTCAGAGAAAATAGCAGAAAAGTGAAAACCACTTTTCAGTAAAAAAACACATCCGGTCATCCGATCTTCTTCAAACACGGGATTTCAACAACATATCTAATTCTAATTATTATTACATAATTGATAATGACAGTTAACAGTTGATAGTTAATTGTGTAATAAACTGAAATAATTTTATAGGAAAACCTAAATCCCACTCCTCCCCCAAAAAGTACCCTTAAATGAATGTTCCCGAAGTATTTGGTATAAATATAAGGGTTAAAGAAAATCGTTGGAGCCATTTTCGAGAAAATCAGAAAAATGTGAAAAACCAGTTAGTAAAGTGAAACTTCTGGCTGAGGAATTTTGATACATTACTTACTGTCAGATACCATAGTGATACCTAAACGGAATAACAAGTTTGAACCTTCTGAGATTTTTCACTTTTGAGCTTTCATAATATTCACATACATATACATACACACAAACACAGACCATTTTCTAAAAACCCCTCTTTTGGATTCAGGGGACCTCAAAATGTATATTACCGGTGAAAACTTAATATAGAAAATTTGACACGATTACAATACTTCCTATTACTAGGAGTAAGAGAAAGTAAAAAAATCTGGTTTTAAATATTCACAAGACTCTTTCTTACTCCAATTTACTTGGTTACGTAATTGTTTTCTAGTTTTTTGTTTTCTTTTCAACTCAAAAACTTGATGTGTTGAAAAGATTTTCACCAACAATTTTTTCCAGCCTTTTTAATAAATTTTTATTTTAATTTTTTTACTTCTTTTTTTGTGTCATCCTTATGTGTCATTTTCAAGAGATTTTTTTTCCTTTTTTAACTTAATATATTTTAAGCCACAATTAAGTTTTGTTATATTGTTATCCATGTATGCTTGTTTTTAAAAAAATAATGGTTATTTTTTGTTGGTTTTGTTAAAAAAATTTTTGTAAGTTTTATTACTTACTACTTGATTTTTAAGTTTTAAATTTAAAAATGTTTATTTATTGTCAAATATATACATATTTACAAAGTGCTTCAAGAGTACCAGATATACAAGATCTTTTGCTCTTTCTTTATAGTTTCTTCTTGACTGTTTTATTAAGCAAATAGATTTGTTGGGAAAAATGACAAATAAAAAAACCCAACTCTATCACAAACCTATTACTATTCTGGTGGATTAATTATATGTCTTATTCTTTTATGTTTATAGCTGCTCCTAGTGTTGTAACTGCCTATACTTTTAATTAATGTATTATCATTAATTGAAGTATTCGCAAAAAAATTGCTACAAGTTTCATCTTTGATGTATTCTAGCTCTGTTTTCTCATGTAATTTTCTAATTGGGGTGTATCTAGAAGCATCAATGGCAAACCTTAAAATCTTATTTTGCATTCTCTGCAATTTCCTTAGGTTGGTCTCACTAGTTATACTCCAAAATCGATTAAAAATAATTTTATTTGTTATACTTTTTTTTTTTTGCACAACTGTTTAATATTTCATTAAAATATCATCATCATTCGTTATATTAAGGTTAATGTGCCATGTTCTTTGGTGTTTTTTTTAAAAAAATCTTATTTCTATTTTTTATAAAAGCCGAATTTTTTTGTCCTACTCTTCTTGAGTTGTGTGCTGTTGGTAGTCTGATGGTGAACCAGTAACGCTGAACTTCGTAAAAATTTTTTCATCACATCAAGTTTTTGAATTGAAAAGATAACAAAAAACTATAAACTACAATTAAACAAGGCCTGTATATAAAAAAAAAGAAAAGAAGAAACTCTAATAGTTACATTATCTGTAGTATTTCGAACTCTAACATATAACGCTTCTTCTTATTGTAATTTATTTGTTTAAGTCAACTAATAATTAGTTCGATTCTTCTTTTATGTTGTTGCAAAAAACTAGATTTTGATTGAATTAGCTCATGCATAGATTTCAATACTTTGTAGACTTCGTCACATACATAAAATAAACAAAAAGACAATAAATACTACGTGGTCAAAACATCGTCCGAGGAGTTCAAAGAAAAATTATCTACCTTTGAACGAACGCAGAGATATATATATATATACAGGAGAAATAATAAAAGCTACTTTTTAAACTATAAGATGGGTTACAAAACAATGCGTAATGAAATTAAAAAACAACTTAAAATCTCAACTTGAACTTTCTACAAACTTTCTCCACGTGAACAAAACTACAACTTATTTTTTTTTTTTTTTTTTATACATATAAACCATAAGTACATAATAAACCTTGTCCATTTAGAACTAGTATCATGTCACAAAATATACCATTATGTTCCTAAAAACATTTCTCTATACAACCATGCCTCTTTACAATAACCTATAAGCCTCGACCAGTTATCTCCATTGGCGCAATTAATAAACTCATTACCTTCTAAATATACTTGTTTTAACCACTTAAGTCTAATACCGCTTAGCCTTGTACAAATCCCCACTAAATGGTAAACATCCTCATTCTCACATATATAACATAGAGGACATGTGGAGTATACTTGTATGAAAGGTTTACCATTCAAATTTAAAAATTCACCTCTTATTTTAATGATCCAAATTGCATCTTTTAATGGCATGTCATATATATAACTTTGTTTATAACTTAAATCTTTATGTTTAAGTAAAAATCTTTTTGAATTTCTTGCAGCTGTAATGAACTCGTTATTTGTTTGAATTGAAATTTCATCTCTCAATTTTCTAAACTGACATTCTAAGATACGAGTATCCCCAAAATCCAGAATAGTATTAATGCTATATTTTGCCAAAACTTCTGCCACATCTTTAAACCAGTATGTTTTAGACTCAATTGTTTTACATGCCAATAATTTAGGAAGTCTATTTACTGGCAGATTTAAAGTTTTGACAATATAATCATGTTGCAATTTCAAAGTATACAGGTACAAGGGCGAAATTCTAGTTTCAAGATGTAAAATATATGTTGGCGTATACTGAGGTAACTGTAATATTTTTTTAATAAAAAATCTAAGCAGTTTTTCTACTTCTATATAAGCATTTCCACCCCATATCTGACCGCCATAGCATAAAATAGCTCTTGATACAGAATTAAACACATTCTGTTTTGCTGAAAAATTTATGTTTCCATTCAATATTACATTTTTCCAAATTGAATTGAGCCCTAATTTTGCTTTACATAGTCCTGCTGATAGATGTTTTTTAAAAGATAAAGTTGGTTTTAATAAGATACTCAAATATTTATAACTTAACGACATGAATTTTCTCTTTTCCGTACGACCATTTTTCATACTTAGCAGGTTTACCTCCATTCCTAAATACCATAATTTGAGATTTGCAAAGGTTAAGTTTTAAATTCCATCTTTGACAATTTACCAGAGCATTAATGGACTTCTGAAATGATTTTACATCAGATGATAATAACACAATATCATCGGCATACGCCAATAATTTTATATTGATATTGACTAAAAATACTCCATCCGGGAGATAGTTTTCTAAATCATTAATAAATAGGGCAAATAACAGAGGACTTAGCAAACAGCCTTGTCTCAAGCCCATTTTATTTTCAAACATATCCGTAATTCCTTCTTTGCACCACACTCCACTAAGCGAACCCTGATATAATTTTCTATTTTCCGAATTATCTTAGTGGATAATCCTATTCATAAAGCTTATATATCAGGGCATAGCGGTCAATAGAATCAAAAGCCGCAGTAAGATCCACAAAAAATGCAAAAATTTTGCTTCTCTTTTGTCTCAGTTTCAATTTAATTAAACTAACTAAATTAAAAACATCATCCACTGCGAATAATTTGGACGAAAACCAGCTTGTGATTCCTTTAATACATTATTTACAGGCACCCATTTAGCTAATTTATTTAAAAGGAGCGGTAAATATTTTTGCTATAGTATTTCCAAAGGAAATACCTCTATAATTGTTCACTAAATTTAAACTTCCTTTTTTATGAAGAGGGAAAACAATTACCTGTTTAAAATTTATAGGAACATCGCCACTTTCATAGATAGCGTTATATATACCTAACAGTTTAATTAAAAAAGGATCCGAGCTGTTTTTAAAAAATTCATATGGCACCCGGTCTATTCCCGGGGCCTTATTATTTTTAACAACTGCTAAAACATCTTTCAGATCCTCAAAGGTAAAAGAGCGATCTCAATCTTTATTTAAAATAAGAGGTTTAGCATAAAGTGTCCGAACCGCAAGCAGAGGAGGATTAAATAGCTTTTTGAAATGGTCAACCCATTCTTCAACTGAAATGTTACTGACAGATTTAAACTTATTGCCCTTAATAATTCTGATAGCATTCTAAAAACTCTTTGAATCTTTAATATACCGCAACTTCTTTATAGAATCTTCATAAAACTCTTCTTTTTTTTTGTTTTACATATATTTTTAAACTCTTTTTTCGATCGTAAATAAAGAGTTTTATCTTCATCCTTGCCAGAAGCTCGGTATTTTTTTAATTCCTTAAAGGCAACACGCCTAGCTATAAAACACTTATTATCAAACCATTTGTTTTTTGGATGCTTACCGGGATTCAGATCACAAAACAATCGATTATTTGAATAATTTTTAATTGCTTCAATTAAGTAATCTAACTGTTCCGAGATATTCAATGACTCCGTATTGAAATTTACCAGTTTTTCGTCCAAATTTTTAAAATATTTACTTTTATATTCACCTATCCACATTAATTTTAGTCATAACGGGAATACTTGCTGTTTCACATCTCTATTACAAAGTTTACATTTCAATACGAGTGGGAGGTGGTCTGAAAATATTTGAGGATCCACTTTAAAGCTCGAGACAAAAGGAAGCAAGTTACATGAAACTGCACAAATATCTATTACAGAGCTACCCGCTCCTCCTACGAAAGTATATTGACCAGCGTGGTCATCTTCTACCCGTCCTTTCAAAATGACTAAATTGAAATGATCAAAAAACTCAATTAATTTTATACCATTACTATTAATCACAGAGTCTTTAGTATTTCTTTAATTTAATATCATGTTATGTTGAAGTATATTTTTTGAAATATTTTGAAGGTTTCCGAATCTCCCATAAAATCTCCACAGAGCAGAAAATCTGCTCTTGGATTTTCTAATAATAGAGCATACAATTTCGTAAAATCATGATCCCAATTATTGCAATTAAGGTACACTGCTACTAAAAATGTATTATCATTATAGTTATTAAATTTCACTTGTATAACTAAACAATCTAATAATAAGCGAAATTTAAATTTTGTTTGCACATGTGTACTTCCTCTAATGCCATACAAACAACCACCAGAAGCCCTACCGAAAACAGACCTTCTCGCCGCTGGAACCCATTTCAAAACGTATCCCGGAAATAGGTTTATAAAATTAAAATAGTCTTTGTCTTCAATAAAGGTCTCAAACAAAAGAAAAATATCAAATTTCATAACATCATTAAGAAAATCTAAATCATACTTTTTCCTATAAAGACCGTGAATATTATAAGCAAGAATATTAACAAATTTATCTTGACCATCACTTACATTTAATTGCTAAATTTTCTTTTCTTTTTTTTTTTCTGGGCCGATGATGACGCCTGCGTAATTTCCGAATTATTTTTCTTGTTTCCAGTTAACTTCTCCAAATTCAAACTTCCCAGTGAGTCACTTCTTCTTAAGAAAGCAATAATTTTATCAGGATCCATATTTACGCTCATTGAGTGACAAACAGTTTTGTTTCTTTTATAAGTTTGCTGACGTACTTGGGATAACTCTTTCTCCAATTCCGTGCCTCCTTCGCCTTTTTCCTTTTCCACTGCTCTTGGAGAGTCACTTAATTGTCGCTTAACACGGGAACCGTTGTTATACAGTAGTCGGACGTTAAAATCTTCCACAATTAACTTATCGTATTTCAATACAGCAAACTTGCCATTTCTTCTAGCCTCTAGCATTTGTGGAACAAGTTCTCTACGTTTTTTTACTATATCAGCTAGAAAATCATCAGAGATAAACATTGAACTATCTTTCAATTTCTTACTGTTCAAGAGAACCAGCCTCTTCATTCGCCAAGTCGTGAATCCGACAATCATTGGGCGACAAGTGCCATTTTTCTTTGCTCCGAGTCTTTTTATGAAATCTATATTCTCCACAATTTTAATAGAATCCTTGAAAAACGCCAACATTTCTTTTTCCAATACATCGTAATTTTCGTTGACCAATTCTTTAAACCCATATATAATAATATTTCTTTTTCAAAAAATTCAATTTTTGTATCATGTATTTCCACTTTTACCTTAATTCCATTAATTATTTCCTCTATATTATTAACAGTAACTATTCTATTAGTTTCGTTATCTTTCTTAACTTCGTCTTTCATGTCCAGTAACACTTGTTTTAGCTCATCCATATTTACAAATGTTGTATGACAAAACAAAAGACTAAGTTTATTTATGTTGCTGTTTATTAGTGATTAATACTAACTCACCCACTGACCCACACACAGGTGAATGATAAGACTACGCACGCGCTACTTCCACCTCTCCAAATGTATCAAATTTTAGACGAATAAAATTTGCTTTGTATAAAAATTAAGAAATTCTTTTTTCTTTTTTCCCAATAATTATTCGATATCCAACCTTTTTTTTAACACTAAAATAACTAAAAATACAGTCACTGTTTGTATAGAAAATTTCAAAATGAACTATCCCGTTTACGCTAATTAATTTGATAACTATTTAACACACGATGTGAACGGTACCACGTCTAGCTTTGAACTTCACATATACATTAAATTAATATAATATATACCTAAAAACTCCAGGTTTAAGAAAACTTTTTAACTAAATATTATGAATTCCTTGGAGAAATTTTTGTGGATGTTTAACATCATAATTTGTGCTTTTGATAACACTTCCCATGAGGCCGTCAGTAGGGCCCTAATTAAAAGGGGGGTTGACGGCACCATGGCGAGGTGGGTGAAGGAAATGTTGTCCACACGAACAGTGGAGACGATGGTGGGACAACATACCGTTAGAGTCAGTACGACTAGAGGTGTCCTAGGGCGGGGTTTTGTCACCCCTAATATGGAGTTTGGTACCAGAAGAACTCCTCTGCAAATTGGCGGATCTCGACATCTCCTGTCAGGGGTATGCCGATGATATTGTCATAATTGCTAGAGGTAAGTTCGAAGAAACCTTTTGTGAAATATTACAACGGGGTCTAGACATCACTAACAGATGGTGCCTTTCTGTGGGGTTGGGTATCAACGAAAACCACGGTAGTTCCTTTTACAAGGCGCAGGACTCTTCCACATCTGAAAAGCATCCAGTTAGCTGGAGTTGATCTAGAGTGGAAGAAGGAAGTTAAATATCTTGGGGTAACTCTGGATAGTAAGTCCAATGGAATAGGCATGTTGAATTAACTGCCAGCAAAGCTACTCGCGCTCTCATGGTGTGCAGGCAGGATGGTGGTGGGCAAGTCTGGGGATGCCCTCCTCGCATTCTTATTTGGATGTACACCATGATGATGAGATCCATTATCACCTATGGCGCAGTAGCGTGGTATAGCAGAACAAAGCTTGAGAAGGTCAAGAAGACTCTTGACAAAGTACAGCGCCTTGCGTGCTTATGCACGACGGGAGCAATGAGGACGTGTCCTACAGCCGGGATTGAGGTTATTCTTAATCTCACACCACTCCACTCAGTGGTGGAAAGGGTCGCGAAGGGAGCCCTCCTCAGAATCTCTAGGGAGGGCGTGGGGGGACGTAGGCTGAGTTCTGGGAAGCGAATGCTTCCTTCTGTTGGCTCCCTCCCCTGAGGCTTTCCTAGAGATAGTATGACCAAGAAATATAGCTACGTTGGGGAGTGGAGCGATGAATCCGCCCTGGACAGCATTAGCAAGCATGCCACTAAGTGGTATACAGATGGGTCTAAGACCCTCGAAGGAACCGGGGCAGGAGTGTTTGGGCCTAGAACCAAACATCAGAACCCATGGGCAGGTTTCCTAGCATCTTCCTGGCGGAAATATACGCTATTGGAAGGTGCGTTCAGTTGAACCTTGATCGAGGATATCGGAATCAGGAGATAGTTATCCTATCCGACAGTCAGGCGGTCATTAAAGCACTGAGCTCTTATGTAATCAGTTCTAAAATGGTATGGGAATGCCTAGGCAAGCTTAATGACCTAGGCAGGAGTAATAAGGTTACCCTACATTGGGTGCCGGGACATTCGGCATGGAGAGTAATGAGGTAGCCGACACCCTGGCAAAAGAAGGCGCTGTATCTCCTCTTATTGGGCCAGAGCCCTTTTGTGGAGTCAGTGACCAAGTATTTCTAGAAGAAATTAAGAAAGAGGAGGTGACTGAAAGAGCTCGTTTCTGGAACACCATCCCGGGACTGAGGCAGGCCAAGGTCTGTCTGGGTGGCTATAACAAGAAAAAGTCGAAAGCCTTCATCAGTCTGAGCAAGAATAGGATCCGAATTCTTACGGGATTCCTTATGGGGCATTGCAGACTCAGGGGGCACCTGAGGAAGCTAGGTCTAGAAGATGACGGCGCATGCAGATTCTGTGGAGAAACGGAGGAAACTCCGATACATCTCCTCACGGTCTGTGATGCCGTCATTCAAAGAAGCTTCAGCAGTCTGGGTTGCTCCCAGATAGGGGAGGAAGAAATACCCACCCTAGAACCTTCCAGGATCCTGAGATTCCTCAGGGAGCTAAACCTGGAGAGGGTGCTATAGATGCGCTAGCTCATCTTAGGCACCAGAGGGGGGTACAATAGATCAAAAATGGTCGCGGTGCTATAGATGAGCATTTATTTTTACAATTTAATAATTTATGAAGTACCTACGTACGGAAAATGATTAAGAAAATTCTAAACTACATTTTTCATAGAAATAATTAGCCAATCACAGTGCAGAAGTGAAGGTGTGAAAAGTGGGTGTATATTAGGCCAATCAGAAATTTAGAATTATCATATGCACCATGCCCACATTTGACACCTACACTTCTACACTGTGATTGGCTAATCATTTATTACTAATTATTTCTTCGAAAAACCTGGTTTAGAATTTTTTTTACTAATTTTCTTTCCGTAGGTATTTTATAAATTATGAAATTGTGCAATAAAAATTTTTTATGAAAAAATATCACAAATAAGTTATTTGTTACATAATATTTACTGTTTTATATAATTAATATGAGCTATAAAGAAAAAACTAAGAATTTTCATTCCATTGCTGGATAAGGCAAAAGGGAATTAGACAGAAATGCAAGATCCGCCATTGTTAGTAACAACCTCGTCATAATGTACATATTTATGTAAAATATAAGTCCTACAAGTATGGTTAGTGGAGATGGTTATGGATTATTCCCAAGGAATCGAGAATGATAGCTTTCACTTATTTCTGGAAGTTCCTGTTGCATGTTCAGCTCATTGAAGAAATCCGTTGTCTTCCTTGGGATTGTACCTCTGGGATAGAACCGAACCAAAGTCCCCTAACTTGATATTGCCTCTCTCCATTATTGTTCGAGGAGGTATTTCTTCTTCAAGTAGGGGAAATAAAAAATTTAAGTAAGGGAATTTCTCCAGCAGTAAGAGAAAGTAAAAAATGAATACAAATGTTATAAATAAAAAATCCTAAGTGATAGAAAATTTCCCGTAGGTGAAGAACTCTAGTTAAATTAACATGATACCTATATCCAAATTAAAGAATTATTTAATTAAAAAAAAAAAAAATCGAAATGAATTGCAATATGTAGTTAAATGTTAAATTTTTAGAACACAGTTCCTGGTTTACGTTCAACCAATCCCACACGCAATGACAAGGCAACAAAAATATCTTTTTTTTCGTTATGTGTGTTTTACTGTAACAGGTAGAATGCAGATCGCGTTTAATTTACGAAATTGATTTTTTTTACCGGAAATATGTACATGTAATGAGGTTCCCTGATTACGAAAAAAATGTTTATGATTTTCTTTAAACTTCGTTTACAGTGTACACATGTAAATGCGTCTCACTTTCAATTGAAATATTTTCTTGGGAACAATAACGTTACGCTTTTCTCTAATGCACCATTTAATTACTAAGTATGCTTCTACTATTTACCAAGGTAAATAGAATCATTGTTAGAATTACAATTGCTACAATTATCG
>JAAEAF010005438.1:0-34973 GCA_011037195.1 Triatoma infestans | reverse complement strand
ACCTTCTTCTAACTTTCCTACTTGATATGTGGACATCACGGACAGAAGCGATCAAATGTCATAATTGATTACTAGTTACAAACCTTTTCCGTAGACATTCAGCTGAATAAATTTCCCTTCTGTCCGGGTTGTAGTTCTAGGGCGGCTGTAATTGGTCGTCGGGGATAGCTATCAGTCTCCCTGTGGTGTGCTAAAATTCTTGAGACAATGGATTGGTTCATTCGAAGTCTCTGAGCGATTGTTACTTGATTTAGCCCTTTCTCATGTAATATCACTAGGCGTACTGCAATTTCTTCCGAATAATTATCATGAAGAGGCATGTTAATAACAAAAAGAAAAAAGAACTGATAAAAAAAACTAAACAAAAATGTGTAGGAGAGAGAAATTACCAAAAGCAGTGAAAATAAGAACTGGGTTAATCATTGTGTTTTCAAGAGTTCAGAGAATTAGTCATTTAAAAACATAAACAAATTGTTAAGTCTCGTATTTTTCCTTGGATTAGAATCCATTCACAACGAATTCACAAAAAAAAAAAAGTACAGTAATAGATTGTAACTTCAAATTACAACATTTTGAAATTTTATGCAAAACTTTTGCCCAGCAATTCATAATATATATAATCAGGGTCCAAAAATTCTCATACACTTAGCTAATGAATAGTTATTTGTTGTGGTTGGTTCCGCAGAGCTAGAAAGCATCAGAGATATTTTCCGTGATAGCCTACTTCTTTTTGTGGTCATCACCCGGTTTCGGGCGCTTGCCCATCATCAGGATGTTTTTTTTTGTCAAACAGTCCAGATAACATAGACTTAGACAGAGAGCAAATTTACTTGATACACTAAATGACAGCATATCCAGGGTCTCGAGGGTAGAACGAGACGTGTTAACGATTCGCAAAAACCTCGATCTCAAGGCAGCAGAGGAGATTTTTCGCGAGAATAGAAAAGTTTTTGCATATGAAGAGCATGGATGGAAGAAGAATTGCCCGGCTTGTCAATGAAACAATGAGTCCAAGAACTACTTAGGAAGAGGCAGAAGGGCTTAGAGAATGGAGCATTGGGTTGTCCCAAAAGGTACTTTACAACTTCACAATGCAATAACTTGAATTGTAATTGATGTACAGAAATAACTTTAGTTTATCTAATGCTCCATCTCATAAAGTTTTTTTTCCCTCGTGTTTCAGATAACAGGAAACAAGAATAAGAATAATGGCGTCCCCACAAGAAAAGGCACAATGTGTGAAGTGGTTTATTGAAACCAGATCTGACATTCAGACACAGAGAAACTTCAGGACACGATTTAACAAGAATCCACCCTCTCGACCATCAATAAGAAAGTGGTACAACAACTTCATGGAGACAGGCTGTGTTGATGTAAAGCCTCATACTGGCCGGCCCGGAACGAGTGATGCAGACGTCGAACGCATACGTGTAGCTTTCCAGCGTTCGCCACAGAAGTCGATTCGAAGGGCCTCACAGGAACTGCAAATCCCTCGCACAACAGTGCACAGGGTACTCCGAAAACGTCTTCAGTTGTACCCATATCGTCTGCAATTACTGCAGGCACTTGAGCCAAATGATAGACCGAAGCGCATGCAATTTGCTGTGGAAATTCTGACACGTGTGGAAGAGGATAACAATTTCCTTAATAATGTGGCTTTCTCCGATGAATCGACTTTTCATGTGTGTGGAAGAGTCAATACACACAATGTCCGCATCTGGGGGTCAGTAAACCCACATGCTTTGAGAGAAGTGGTGCGTGATAGCCCCAAAGTTAATGTGTGGTGTTGTGTCATGATTGATCGCATTATTGGACCATTCTTTTTTGCAGAAAACACAGTTAATGGTACCAATTACCTTGACATGCTGCAGATGTATCTGATACCTCAATTAGCTGATCGACAACCAACAGTCTTTTTTCAGCAAGATGGTGCACCACCACATTGGGCTCTTAACGTGAGAGAGGTCCTGGACGTCACCTTTCCGCAACGTTGGATTGGAAGAGGTGGCCCCATTTCCTGGCCTCCTAGGTCCCCTGACATGACACCCTTAGACTTTTTTCTCTGGGGTTACGTTAAAGACAAAGTTTATCGTACTCCTGTCAATGATATCAACGATCTGAAGAACAGAATCACCGATGCCATTGCCACTGTTGATGAACACATGTTACGGCGAGTGTGGATGGAAGTTGAATACCCATTAGATATCGTACGTGCCACAAGAGGTGCGCATATTGAAGTGGACTAAACAAGGAAAAAAACTTTATGAAATGGAGCATTAGATAAACTAAAGTTAGTTTCTGTACATCAATTACAATTCAAGTTATTGCGTTGTGAAGTTGTAAAGTACCTTTTGGGACACCCGATATTATATAAATCAAGAATATATACATTATAGCTCAGTTAATGAAAATACACTTTATCACTACATTAGTTTTCAAAGATATTTTTTATTTCTTTTCCTTTTACTTGACAACTTCCTTTCTCCTGCATACTGTTGAATGCGTACACAAAAAATTCTGAAACCAATTCCTATAGCAAATAGTGAAAGTGTAAATACGAAAACTAAAAAAAATACACATGAAGATTTCAGTGAATGTAAAACTGATTTAAACGAAATAAGATAATAATAATAACAAGAATAAACATAGACTATAGTAAACAGAAGATGGAAAGTTTCTTTATTTATTTACTTTTTAACTTTTTGAATGGTACAGTTTGTTAAAGAATAAAATAATGTATAAACGGTCAATTTTAATATAAATTTGTAGAACGGATATTACGAATCAACTTTTCTTTTTTTTTTGATTAGAGATATGTTTCTCTTGTAGTTTTTTAAACTGTACAAGGTTTTCAAAGTATTTATAAATTAAAATTATTATTTAATTGGATAAAATGCAGCTCGAAAAAAAAAAGAAAAGAAAAATAGAACTTAGCACGTTCACTTTGTCAGTGATTTTTAACTGGGGGGGGTCCTCAGTTGAGTGCCCGCGTATAAAACTATTAAATTTATATTATTTACCAAAAAATTAATAGTAAAGTATGTGCATGGAAAAATAGGCATTACTTTTACTTACAGTCTACAGTATTTACTCTCTTCACCCACATGCATTGCACATAGCACATTGGCGTAAAAAGAAGTTTTAAGAGTTCTTAAAAAAAAGGAAATATATAATTAGGTTAAAAAAGATTATAGCTTTCAAACAGGATTTAATTTCGAAAAAGATTTTAATCAGAACAGTTTTTTATTTATTTATTTATCATCATTTTTATAAATGTTATTTGATGTTGATGTGTTTGTTGATATAAAAAATAAAAAATCTCAAGTAAATATAATCGTAATAAGCATAAACAAAAAAATGGATCGATGCAGAATGTAAGTGAGTAAGCCAGCTTAAAATGTATTGGACTATTGAACTGTATACAAAAAGAATACTGATATATTTAGACGAATGTGAAAAAAAAAAAAAATAGAAAAAAAACGCCAGGAAATTGTAGTGCCACCTCGCGCACACATAATACAAATACATACATTATATACGAAAATTGCTCTCGACACAGACATTCTTCTTATACAACACAATTCCTTACTTACAGGTATGTCATGGATGCAAGAAATATAACAATATATTTAATTTTAAAAAATCAAAATTATGAACAATATGTGACATTCCCTTCCAAAAGGACATTTCAGGTAGAAGACCACTATTGTCTTTTAGAGTTCATGAACTTGGTAGCATTGTCTACCCGTTCTTCCCACAGGGGAAAAATTGAAATAACAATCAGAAGACATTCCTTCAATATAGTTTGTTGTAGACACCGAAGCAGAACACTTCAGAAATCAGTGGCATTTTAAGTTAAAACATAAGACCTTATTCCAACTAGTTCCAGTATACTTATAAGCTGTGTATTAAATAGCATTTAAATATCTTTAAAGAATATATTTAATTTAATCTACCAGTGTTTTCTTAATTATTCTTAATACTTCTCTCTTAAACATATATACTTACAAGCCCCTTTTACGAAACCGCTCAAGCCACTACAAGCTACCACTACACTACATCACACCATTACTTTTCAGAGGTCTGTATCAATACTTAGCGAATATAGAATTAAATTTTTGGGGTAAAAAAATTCTCATGAAACAGAAATTAATAAAATATTTGAATGGAAAGAATTGAAAGGGCTTATTTTTGTTTCACAGTGCGGCTAATAAGTATAGAAATTTTCTAATATAACAGTTTAATTATTGAACCTGTATACCTGTTTACTTTGTTATTTGTAAAATAGAAAAAGTTTTCTTTAATTAGTTTTCTGGATTTGTTGTTTGACAAATTTGAAATTTAGTGTGGATCAGCTCAGCAGATGGAAGTTATTCGTGCTAAAAAAGTGTGAAAAGAAATTTTTTTTTTTCTATTTTTTCTCTTTTATAGTTATGTTTTAATTCAAAATAAACACATTATTATTATATATTATTATTTGGGGGGGGGGCGCATGCCAGCGTTGGTTATTTGCGCCCCATATTCATTACACATCTTTCTAATCTGTGGCCCACGAGCTGGGATGAACCAGCACCTTATTTGCCAGCCACGCACAATACTTTGCTCAGCAAAGTAGGGTGGAGCCGTTGGTTGTTAATTTTCTTCCCACGCTTCCCCACTTATGTCATTGATCTAGTCAACGAAGGAGAGTGTAGAATATTATTGTGTCATCCGTTAACTTCGACAACTTCTTGGGAAGGGGGGATTCGGACAAAAACCAAAAGCATCATTATTTTCCATTTGATATTGTAATTTTCATAGCTATTTAGGATATTTAGTTATATGACTTTGTTTAAGGAGCCTATTGAACAAACTAACTGAGTGGGTGCAGCACTTTGAACATATGTTCCTGCACATTCGGTAATAGACTAATCCTAAATTAAAATAAACCTAAGGGGTTGAAATACTTTTATAAATTTTCTTTCAACCCCAAGACAAAAGATAAAAACTAACCTCATCATTTATACCAGCATTCTCGCTAATTACATTCTCGCCAATAAATACATTCACATTATAAAACCGTTCACGCTAATAAATACATTCATACTAAGTGTATACACGTCGGAGAAAGTACGCGATATTCCTTTCCCCTTTAAAATAACTAACCTTATGGGTGAAGTACTCAATATTCCTTCACCCAGATTTGCCTAACCTAATTACTAAACATAAATTTTGTTGTATAGATTTATATCTTTCAAATAATCGAATAGCCTCCTTATGTAAGGAGAACCCTCTTGTAAAACGACCCGCTTATCAGGTGGCAGGCCTATTTTTTCTCTCAGTCTGTACAGTGGCTGACATCCTTCCAACACGTGCGCTACCGTCAGTCTTTCTCGGTAACAAGAGCACATCTGTCTTCTCCCACCTATAAGGTGGTGCCCATGAGCCACACATGTATGACTTATCCTTGCCTTGTCAAAATCAGTGATTCGTGCCGCGAGTAGTTCTTGAACATGACATTACTTACACGTGGTTTAATGTCTTTTAATTTTTCACTTATCTGTCCCACCGACTTTGCCATTTTTTATTGATAATGTATTTCATATATACTTGCAAGTCAGTAGGCCATTATTAAATGTTATTTGATTTTAAATTTTCATTAAGAAAGGATAATAAAATATATCTTTATGTGTGATTTATTAATGACGGCATGAAACACTCAGAAAGTTCTGAGATATAAGAAAGTGATTACCATTTTCGGAAAAATTTAGTTAGCACATTGTTGCTTAAAGCATTCTTCTCCCACTTCAATGCACTGGTTAAGTCTTATTTTCTACTACCTGAACAGCTAAAGCCATTCATCTGAAGATCAGTTTTCAAAAAAAACTATAAAATGTAGAATCGTTTTTTTCTATCAAATAAAACAGTTGAATATCCCCAAAATTTTTTGACCTTGAATAAAGGGTGTGTGTTACAAATGACTAAATCGGATGATTATTTTGACTCCCTTGGCCAGAACTGTATGTATTGTCTGACAGTGTGTGAAGAAGCATTGTCAGGCTAGTGTGTTAAGCTCCTAAAATTGTTCACAGCATCGAGTTTTTAGACAAGCACACTGAAGTGCAACATAATCCCTTCACCGATACTGTATACATCACTATTTCCGATGCACGATATTATATTTGGAAGAGATTAGAAGTTGGTCATATTCTGATCAACACTCTACTTGCTGGCATTTAAATGTCGTTTTCTTCTTACCAATTACAATTTTAGAAATCATATGAATTCTGCACCTTTAGATTTTTGTTGTTGTTGCTAATTTGCAGCATTCCAACTTTTGAAAGGCCATTAGCAAATGAGGAATTCAACAAACGACGTTTTTCATGTAAAATGGTGCAGAATTTTTTATGAACAGCAGCAATGTTATCAAACTTTATAGCTGGGCGTGGTCAATGATGTAACCGTAACCTCTTTTAAATTCTGCGACGGCCACCTATAAAGTTGCAAGAGATGGAGCTTCAATACCGAATGTCGCCTGCAAGTATTGGACGCACATGAAGCCTCATTAGTTCTACCTTAAAATCGTTGAACATCATAGTTATATAGTTATTCATTTGTTCTCTTTTAGGGGATGGTGGGTGGGGGGAGTAAGCAACATTTGATTCCAAGGTTTATGAGTTAACAACATAATTTTTTGAGCTTATTTCTAGTAATGCTTCAAATGTATATTATCATTAAATAGGCGGCTGAACCATAATGTTTACTGAAGTTGTAATTTAGAAGAAAAGTGAACGCTACTCAAATTTTTCCAGATATCAATTTTTCTTTGAAAATATTTCAAATACAAGTGATAATTATTTATTTATGTATGTGTGTAGTATACGAATTTAAAGAAAATCGTTGGAGAAAAGTGAAAAAAAAACTGAAACAAAAAAAAAAATTCAATAAAGTCTATTTTTCGATTGATGGATTTTGCTCAAAACTTCGTGCTAAGTGCGGAGATAGTACTTACACCTACTTAAACGGAACACGATGTATGAGTTTCCGGCGATAGCGGAAGGGTTGGAGTGATTGAAAAACGTAAAAATGTTTACTACGCATATTGCAACTATTATATGACAGCTACGATTTGAATTTTTTTTTTATATTATCCAAATTTTCAGCGTTATTTCAGCATGAAAATTGCTTATTATCGCCTCTACTGATGCGACGACAATTATTAAGAAGTTTGATATTCTGAGGAAAAAAAATTATTTTATACAGCCACCTATTTAATGTTGCCCTACTTCATCTACTGAATTTATACCCATGCAACATCAATTTAAATAAATACATGTGAAATGCATTTATTTTTTTAAATGTATTTATTATGCAGACCGTGGGAGAGGATGTAAAATATATAAATGTTTGGCATGTTCTCTCTTAATATCTCTCTCTCTCTCTCTCTTGTCCTAGGACGTATCTATATATTAAAAAGCCTGGTTTTAGTTAGGGAACCGGTTTGTTTTGTAGGTGGAAGAGAAGTCTTGTTTCAAAGTAATTTGTTACAGTGACATGTCTGATGGTGCACGTACGTATCTCAGATACAAACTGTTCGACCTACTTAATCTTTATACTCTCACCATTTTCCATTGCGAAATTGTTGAAAATTATTGTTCAAGTATAATATTAAATATATATATATAGACTATTAATCATTAGAACTACCAATCATTTTGATTATATAGAATAGTTAATTATTATAGACAATAATGCAAATAAAATAAACAACGTCGGTTTCCACAGAATGAAAGATGGAATCGAATCAAGGATGTTGATCAAACGGTAACTAATGATGTTTTGAGAATAAGAAAAAGAAAGGAATGGAAAAAGCAATCAGGACGACAAAAATCAGGCTAGATTGAAAATAATCCAAAGAAATTCCCGAGCATCAAAAGGAAGCATATATTACAAAAAAAAAACGAAATTTGCCACAAAAATATTAAAAAGAAATAAAAAAAAACTAGAGAATATTAAAGAAGATTTTAAAACCAGACAAAATAAGAAATTCTATAGAAGGATAACAGAAATAAAAAGAAATAAGATGTCAAAGAAGAGATATGAAAGAAGCTTGCATATGCCCACTTTTGGTAGCGAGAAAAGCCCTTGTTTTGCGAAAATTACAAGGATAAATAACGATAGTAAATAAAATAGATAAGGTTACTGTGTATCGTCGTAAATAAGAGATTGCAATCATGTGCAAATTGAAGTGCAATTCCAGCTGGTTTCCAGGAAGACATATCTACAACTTATATATTCACCGTCAGATAGGTTTTCCGAAAAATCTTATCAATAAACACTCTTAGAAAGCGATTCTCTCTCTCTCTGCCTAATGAAGCCAGGAGGCACGGAGACTTAAGCCAATATGGTTCTTATTTCCCTCATAATTACCCGAAGAAAAATGTCTTTCTGCACCTGTATACTGCAGTGTATAACTTGGCCAGGAAAATAGTATAATTTTTGGAGTCTTC
Source organism: Triatoma infestans (assembly GCA_011037195.1). Classification (NCBI taxonomy): domain Eukaryota; kingdom Metazoa; phylum Arthropoda; class Insecta; order Hemiptera; family Reduviidae; genus Triatoma; species Triatoma infestans. The sequence goes on along the minus strand of JAAEAF010005438.1, from coordinate 26,484 downwards.
ACTGAAGTAAATTCTTCCTTGGACATCTGCAGATTCTTAAAATTGCCTTCAAGAGTGTTTCTCAGCGGTGGTAACTCAGCGACGAGGAGAAGAGTTCTATGATAAACCGGTGGAAAAAGGTTAAACTTGAATAGAAATTGAAAGAAAATTCTCAGAGTATAATCAAATAAACAAACAAAAAACATTTGGTTTAAATTAAAAAGAAAAATGAACGGTTTAATAATATATTAAAAAGAAAGTAATGAAATAGAAAGTATTCTCAAATAAGATCTTAAATATAAATAATTTATATTTTTTTAATTTTACTTAATTTACTTAATTCTAGACACTATTTACAAAGATAAGTAAAATATTAAAGTAAAGTAATGCCTATTTTTTCAGGCGGGCTTAACGTCCAACTACCAAATTAGGTGTCGTGGACGGGGGCGGAAGCACCTACTTTACTATTAACATTTTTTAAACAAATATAAAATTTAGTTATACGCTGGACTCGAACTGGGGTCCTCCCACTTACAAGTCCATGCTCATAACCAATACACCAACACCCACCCCATATTAAATAATGAATTTTAAAATAATGAATTTTAAAATAAAGAATTTATGTACCTAGCGGTACGAAAGATATGTCACCAACTGCAATAGAGCGAGAATAATAACGCTTTTTTTTATTATTGGCAATAAATATCTCATTGTGTATTGACCAAGGTATTATTTAGGGATAGATTTCTTTAGAGAACTTTCTAAATTAACCATACAGCGCCATCTAGCGCATTATTAGTTACATTTTCGTTTTTAAGTTTAAAAACAAATGAAGTAATTCGTAATTTACTAATTCGTAATTGTTGACATCATTCTAAGAATTTTTCAAAATAATTTTTTTTTTTTCTCATCTTCTTAGAATTTTTATCAACTTTTAAATATTTTAATTCTAAGTAGTTTTCCTAAATTTCCTCGTTTTCAAAAATGTTTTACTTTTTCTCGAAGATTTTCTCATTGTTTTTATGTCAACCATAGAAATTGCATCAGCAGTAATTCCAGAGATCTGCAATTTCATTTTTCCATCTTTTAAACTAGAAAAAAAAGATTTTGACGTTCGCTTGTAAGGGGGCAAACTTCGAAATCTGCCTAGAAAGAGCTGTTGGCAAAGTGGCGGGGATTTACTTTAAATTTAATAAAGTATAATTCAACAAAACATGATGGACTTTATAAAAATTTAAAAAAATCAAGAAATTAATTTATATTTGTGAACTGAATTGAAATAAAATAGATTAAATTTAATTGGGACAGATTATTGGAAAATTCAAAATAAAGTTAATTAATTAATCAATAAATGTAGGCCATCAACTTGGTATGCTGGAATGTGCTCTGTTTCTGAAAATTCTCTAGCTGTGGGTTACATGCTAATTGGAAAATGTCATTAATTTTGTCTACATAACACAAATAATTTAATATGATTAGATATTAGTTTGGAAAATGATCAATACAATGTTTCTGTTCTTAGTACTTATTACCGCTCATCAATTATAACTAACTACATTATTATACACATATATTACATTATTAACTTATGTTATTTTCCTATATACCAAACAGTAAATTAGATTTTATAAAATGTCATTTTAGTCAATTTTAATTTACACATTAAATTTGATTACATCTTAATGAATAATATTGTTTTTAATTGATCTTATGTCAATCATGTAATTGACGTTAAATTATATAAGAGGTTTAAATATAGCTTTAAACAGTCAAGATATTAGATCATTAAGAACATAGTAACAGGAAATCTAAAAATGATTAGTGTAGAATTATTAATAATTAATCATAAGTCAATTTTATTTTATGTCAACTCTGTTTTGTTGGGTTAAGTTGTTAAATTATATTTACATGATCTCTGTTCCCCCCAACCCCATCCATGTAATGAGTTTATTCCTTTAAATTCAGAAATAATTTAATAAGTAATTTTGCCTTCTATAGAGATCAGTTCATTAAACAAATTTTTCCTGCCATTCATGAATTTATCGAACTAATTAATTTTTCAATAAACTAATTAAAGGTTTAGATAATTCATTACTTCTTCTATCAGCAGTTTAGTGAAGTAATTGCGTGAACACTGGAAATACACTTTTTGAGGTCCCCTGAGTCCAAAAAAGTGGTTTTTAGAAAATGGTCTGTATATGTGCATGTGTGAGGTTACGATTCTTTCTAAAGTGCTAATTCAGTTATTACAGAATTCTATCATCTAAATAATATTAATTAGATTTAAATATATTGTGGAAATCCCTGGTTTGAAGAAAATCGGATAACTAGTAAGTGCGCTTTACTGCATAGGCTTTTCTTTTTTTTTGTGTGAATTTCTCTCTAAAAATGCCGACGATTTTAAACACTAATAAGAATTGTAGGTGTGAGAAAATTTGCTATTTCGCAGTAAGAGAACGTCGTGTAGTCACACCAGATTTTTTTTGTATAAGATTATTTATTTTGGGTAACGATTATTTACCAAAAAAGCTGTAGGGGTTTTAGTGAACCCCCACCACTCATCCACTCTAGCGGAGAGAAACAGCCCCTCTCGCACAGAGAGGAGAGGCTCGGCCAGTGTATATATATATGAGAGATAGACAGTCAGAGATCATTCTGTTAAATTCAGTTTTACACATCAGACATCATTCTGTTGATTTACACATCAGTTTAACATCACTCCGTACATATCATTTTAGCCACGTCAGTCTGTCAGTTCAGTTCAGTTCAGTTCTAAACTCTACAGTGTAAAGTCCTTGGCAGTCAGTCACATACATATATATCAAATTATATATCTTATACCCATCTTAAGGTGTTATTTATCACATCAAGCATCTACAACCAACATCTCCTCACAACACCCTTACAAAGCCTTTGGATGATAGCCGATGAAGAGGGGGTTGTTCTTGACCAGCCACTGGTCAATTTGGGCATACTTTCCATACCGCTTTTTCTTGCACTCACAATTTGGGTCCGGTAAAACCGAAGGATGTTCTAAATTCTACCTGCACAATGTTTCTGTGTATTGTGTTTTCAGACTTCATGAGAACCGATACCATTGTTTCAGATAGCAGATATTCATTTTTCTAAGTGGGAGATTTTTATTGGTTTTTATTTATTTATTGTAAATAGAATAAAGTGGCGTATCTGGGCATGTTTCTGTCAGAGATTCTTTCACTAATTTAAGGAAATTTCTACTATGCTTAATCTAAATGAAGTTAAAATTGTTTTTTCTGTGGGTGAGGGTTTCTGCCCTAAAAACCAAATACGATAATTTTATCAATAATAAAAGAAATGAGGCTAAAAATAAACAAAACAAACATACGGACCTCTAAAATCCAAGAGAAATCACGAAAAAACGAATAAACTTTCTCCCTATTCAAGATATGTGGTTTGACGTGGACTTAACTGTGCTGTTTGGTTTTAGACATTATGGTGAAATATTAGGATGGTTTTTATACTTAATCTCTATAGTAGTGAATACTCTAAGCCTAAGTCATTTAGACTGATAGTAATAACTCTTAATTCAAAGATAGTGGAAAGATGCGTGGTAAGATATATTATCGTTCTTTGAAGAATCAATCCACTCAAACCAAACATATTTGCATAAACTAGAGACAAACTAGTGGAGAGGCTTGCATTAGTCTGTAGGTAGAATAGATTCTGCAATAGAGTAAAGTCTCAGGGGGTATGAAGGGAGCATTTGACGCAATATGTGTATCTTAAGGAAGATACGAGTATTTGTTTTTAGATCTTTGTTGTAATGAATCAACAACGTTTCGGATTAGTCTCTTTCTACATTTCAATTTTTTTCTTTCTGTTATTTTTCTTGTAAAAATTAAGCATAATTAAATTGTGAAAATTGTATTTTATTTTTACTTTCTCTGAGGAAGTATTGTAATCGTGTCAAATTTTCGATATCGAATTTTCACCGGAAATATCCCTTTTGAGGTCCCCTGAGTCTAAATAAGTGGTTTTTAACAAATGGTCTGTGTGTGTGTGTGCATGTATGTATGTGAACAGCATAGCTCAAAAACGAAAAACCGTAGAAAGTTGAAACTTGATATTCCGTTTAGGTATCACCGATGGTACGTTTATCTGTCAAAATTCCTCCACCGGAAGTATCACTTTACTAGTTGTTTTTTTTACTTTTTTGCGATTTTCTCAAAAATGGCTCCGACGATTTCTTGGATATCAACTACACATACAAAGAGCTACAACTTTTATTTGAGACATTTCTCCGGAAAATGCTCTGAAGGCACTTTTGGGGGAGGGGTGGGGTTAGGTTTCCATCTAAAGTACTATTTCAGTTTATTAGAATTCTCTCATCTAAATAATGTTAATTAAAATAAATATGTGTTGAAATTCCGAGTTTGAAAAAATCGGATAACCGGAAGTGCGTTTACTTTACCACTTTACTAAATGATTTATTCTCTTTTACGAAATTTTCACAAAAATGGCTACTACGATTTTCTTGAAACTTCGTGTATAAACTAAACATGCAGAGATCTACTTTTATTTAAAACATTTTTCTGGAAAAATTCATTTAAGGCACTTTTAGGGGAGGGGTGGGTTTATGTTTTTCTCTGAAGTGCTATGACAGTTGATTATACAATCCTATCCAAACAAAATTAATTAGAAATAAATAGATGGCCAAAATTCCGAGTTTTAAGAAATTTAGTAAACCGGAAGTGCGCTTTTACTGAATAGTTTTTTCAGTTTTCGAAGAATTTCGTTAAATTTGGTACACAAACTATAAAATTTGTCAATTATAATTTTGAGAACAGGAGTAAGAGAAAGTTGTGTGAGTGTTTCACACCAGATTTTTTATTTTATAAACATAGTTTTCCTAAAAAATATTCGAGACCCTAGCTTTAAGTATAAAAAATTTTCCGATATTATAGCCACGAGTTAACAATACATTATTACATAAATTAATTTATATGTGAATAAATAAAGTTGAAGTTAATTTATGACTATGGAAACAAACTAAATTAAAGTAAAGTAAACAAGGATATTTTAGATTTACCTATGAAATTTATGCATAACTTTTAAATAAATCAAAACAAATACAAATCTTTCAAAGGCATTTAAAACAATATATATTACCGGTATTTGTTTTAGACTGGGTACTTTTTTATCATATTATCTACATTATATATAGATATATCTAACTTCCATTTTTTAATATAGTAACTTTGAACACCAATCTCAAATATAGTGAACAAGCTGTTGTCGCACGTGAATACCAGTCACGTACATTTATCGTACACGTGCACGTGCACCAGCACTTCACTATCTCATATACCTTTTACTTGGATATATTTCTTAAGTTCATGGTGGAAGAACATTATCTTCCTAGTAATTTGTGTTAATTTGTTAAAGTAAAAAAACCTGTTACCGAATTTTTCATGTCATCTATGTTGTTCAAAACAAAAAAAAAAAAAATAAATCAAGATAGTATATTTCATACACGTATATTAGTGCTTAATATGGGTAAAGGTGATTTGTTAACTGAAAGCAGAAGTTATTTTTATTTATTTTTACTTTCTCTTACTCCTAGTAAGAGGAAGTATTGTAATCGTGTCAAATTTTCGATATCGAGTTTTCACCGGAAATATCCGTTGGTCCCCTGAATCCAATAAAATGAACAGCATAGCTCAAAAACTAAAAATCGTAGAAAGTTACAACTTGATATTCCGTTTAGGTAACACAATGGGATCCGACAGTCGGTCATCTGTCAAAATTCCTCAACCGGAATACCACTTTACTGATTTTTTTTTTTTTATAAAAACTATTGAAAAATATTTCAATAGCCTGTTATGATGTATTACTCAGGTATTTCCTTCCGGCGGAGATTGAACGTGCTCTAGGGAGTTGGATAGCAAAAGAAAGTAAAAATAAATTTTTGTCTTTGGACGGAGGCACACTTAATTTGCTTAAATTGAACCACACATTGCTTGGCGGTTTGATGGCAATCTTTTACCAATCCAAGGATTAGCGTGAGAAGAGTGACAGACTGACTGATAGAGTGACGGTGTGAGAAGGAATACGTTGAGCGGTGACATAGCAATGTGTATAAATTCGGTTATGGAAGATTCTTCTCGACCGTTCTTATATGAAGGAAAAGGATTGTGAGATTCGGTCTTTTTAAAAAATAAGAAAACTTAAATTCTTGCCAACGTTTCGACAAATATATTGTCTTTTTCAAGGCATAAAAAAAACTATTAAATAATATTCAAAACATAACAAATTTATACATAACTTTTTAAATTTGTTATGTTTTGAAGATTATTTATTTTTTATTTTTTATGCCTGGAAAAAGACAATATATTTGTCGAAACGTTGGCAAGAATTTAAGTTTTCTTATTTTTTAAAAAGACCGAACCTCACAATCCTTTTCGTTTATGTTCGGCCCATTTTATACATACTATGCTCTACTCTTTTACTTCTCCTTTCAGTCCCTAGATGCGGTGCATAGTTTGCACCCTGCACGAGCATGAGGGAAAATGTAGTGAACTTGAGATGGGAAGTGATTAGTTCACTGATTCGTTAATGATTCGAATTACACTTGCTAGATGACATTAACAGACATGAATCCATATCAATAAAGGTAAATCTTCGTTTCAATGTCAATAGACATTTCTCTATGGAATTGTATGATTATAAGCGACAGTATAGCCGACTTACCTCTATGATATCACAAAATTAGGCTGCTGAATTTCCCCAAAGCGTATGTGCAACATAGTAAGAAGGTTTCGCAGTAATTTCATTGCAGTCCATTGCTAGAGCTGGATGTATTGCAGGATTTGAACGTTCATTCATAGAACTGTACAACACGTTTAGTCGCTCAAAACGATCCAAGTAAGAATTTTATTTTTAAGAAAATGAGTCATCATTTACTTTTGTCTTATAAATCGACCTTTAATACGACATTTTATTTTGCTACTAATATTTACAAAAATACGAAGAAGGCATGTCAAAACATATATACCTCCCATCATTAGGCTATGGTATATCAGATTTTAAGCAAATTCATTTCCTCTGTTTTTTTTTGAATTCTCATCTATTGTAAAGATACCCTTTCCTTTCTTAACAGCATAGTCTATTTATCATCTTCTCTTCGCTAGCAGTTTCTTATTGTTAAGCCCAAAAGCGATCCAGCTAGAGTCTCCAATTCCTGGAAAGTTCATTGGACCTGCATAAATATAATAATAAAAAAAAAATCCAGTTTACTCAATATTAAGATCAGTAATATCTTGTTATCGGGTATTTCAGACAAAGGAGGTAATATATATAGGGTGACCAGAGTTATACGCTTCACCCACTTTTTTTTTAAACGGCGGGAAATTTCGAAAAAATAGAAAACACGTATTTAATCATTTTTAGTCTAGTTTATTTTCAGTGATTGATCCATTTTATTAAACCCCAGTATCCCGAGATACAGCATCCAACTTTTTTTTTCAAATAGAACATTATATTTTTTTTTGCATATTTTTAAAATACTTGAGCTCCTAAAAAAAAAAAAAATGCTAAATCGGATAGGTTTTTGAAAAGTTATGGTAATTTAAAACATGAAAAACAAATTTCAGTTTAATGTCCAAATCACCTTATTTTTTCTTTAAAGAAGCTCTTCAAACTGGGCACCATCAACGGATAGGCAAGCCAAAGCTTTGGACTCCCACGCTCTGTTTGCAGCAGCACTTAGGTGGCAAAGTCAAGATCTAGGCAGGCTAGAGTTATTCGACGTTCCAGATCTTCGACTGAAGCCACGGATTAAGGTTACTGTACACTTTATTTTTTAGATATCCCCACAAAAAATAGTCCATTGGGGTTAAGTCCGGAGATCGAGGTGGCCATTGGATTGGACCATGAGTTCCTAACCACTTTTCATGGAAATTTCTGTCCAGGTAACGTCGAGCAACTCTCACATTATGTGCCGGGCAAACATCTTGTTAAAAATACATATCTAGCCGACGTTTTAGAGGAACATCTTCAAGCAGAACTGGCAAAATGTCTCTTAAAAAAATTAGATACCTTTCACCAGTTAAGTTGTCTCTGTAGAAGTTTTGGCCTATTAGTTGGTTTCCTAAAACTCCACACCAAACGTTTGTAGAAAAAACAACCTGATGGCGTGTGGCGAAGGTAACTTGTGGATTTTCTTCTGCCCATATTCTAAAGTTGCAGCGATTAAGAAGGCCATTGTTGGTAAACTTTGATTCATCAGTCCATAAAATTGTGCATTTTTTGTCCATTTTTTGTGGGGATATCTAAAAAATAAAGTGTACAATAACCTTAATCCCGTGGCTTCAGTCGAAGATATGGAACGTCGAATAACTCTAGCCTGCCTAGATGTTGACTTTGCCACCTAAGTGCTGCTACAAACAGAGCGTGGGAGTCCAGAGCTTTGGCTTGCCTATCCGTTGATGGTGCCTAGTTTGAAGAGCTTCTTTAAAGAAAAAATAAGGTAATTTTGACATTAAACTGAAATTTGTTTTTCATATTTTAAATTACCATAACTTTTGAAAAACCTAACCGATTTAACATTTTTTTTTTTTTTTTTTAGAGGCTCAAGTACTTATAAAAATATGCAAAAAAAATATAATGTTCCATTTGAAAAAAAAAGTTGGATGCTGTATCTCGGGATATTGGGGTTTAAAAAATGGATCAATCACTGAAAATAAACTAGACTAAAAATGATTAAATACGTGTTTTCTATTTTTTCGAAATTTCCCGCCGTTTAAAAAAAAAGTGGGTGGAGCATATAACTCTGGTCACCCTGTATATGTTTCAAGAAATCTCGTTAAGGAAGTTTAAAATCTTGACTAAGAAGCTTAAAAATCTCTAAATTGGACTTCTTCAAAATTATATATTTTTGGTAAATTAAACTCCCAACTGTTAGGATTATTATTGTCATATAAACCAAAATAGAAATACACACACTTTTACTTATAAGTGTTTAGACTATAGGTATTCAAAATGGATTAAGAAGAATTTAAGTGGCAACAGGACACGTTTTTTTTGACCACAGAAGCTAACTGAAATACGCCAATTCTTGATAATGTCTAGATGAACTTTCTTGTTTCGCATACTGAGTTTGAATATTCTTGTTCTATGGGTATTTTGCAATTAATGAGAAACTATTGTTCTGTGTAAATATTGAGTTTTTTAATATATTTAACCAAAATTAAAAAAACAGAAAAAATATTCTTTTAATTTGCCTAGTCAGGCTTATAATATACACTTCACATTTCTATACTATTCAAATGAATACATGAATTTAATTCAATATTAAGTTTTAGAGAGAAATTCTATATTATATTAGTATTGGCACAATCTCCACTTTATGCACCCTTACCAAACATTGCTTTCAGTTCTCTGAATCGGTTTTGTTATTAATTATGGAGACCGCCGTTCAATAGATTTAATTCAAATCATATCAATCGGAAACATTTTGAAATAACTATGTAGTTCGAATTTGAATTTTAGTGCTCTTTGATGGCCAATTAATTTTGTTTTATCAGAAAACTATTTTTATTAGAAATACCCAATCCTTTTTTAGTTCGTCTTACTCCTAGTAAGAGGAAGTATTGTAATCGTGCCAAATTTTCAATATCGGGTTTGCACCGGAAATATCCGTTTTGAGATCCCCTGATTCCAAAAAAGTGGTTTTTAGAAAATGGTGTGTGTGTATGTATGTATGTATGTATGTATGTATGTATGTATGTATGTATGTATGTATGTGAAGAGCATACCTAAAAAACGAAAAATTGCAGAAAGTTTAAACTCTGTTCCAATTCAAATTCAAATTCAATTCCGTTCGGGTATCACCATGGGTCATCAGTCAAAATTCCTCAACCGGAAGTACCACTTTACTGAATGTTTTTTCACTTTTTTGCAATTTTCTCGAATGGCTCCAACGATTTTCTTTAAATAAGGTGTATGTACTACAAATAGAAAGATCTACAATTTTTATTTTAACACTTGTCCGGGAAAATGTATTTATGGGCACTTTTAGGAGAGAGGGGTAGGTGGGATGTCCCTTAAAGTGCTATTTCAGTTTACTATACAATTCTGCCAAATAAATAATGTTAATTAGAGTTAAACATGTTGAAATCCGAATTTGAAAAAATCGGATAACCGGAAGTGCGTTTACTTTACCACTACTAAATGATTTTTTTCACTTTTTCGCAATTTTCTCAAAAAATGGCTCCGATGATTTTCTTAAAATTTCGTTTATAAACTACAAAAAAAATGGTGTACAACTTTTATCTCAACTATTTCTCTGGGAAAATTCATTTAAGAGCAATCTTAAGGGAAGGGTGGGATTATGTTTTTCTCTAAAGTGCTATCCTAGTTGATTATACAATTCTATCATCCAAACAAAATTAATTAGAAATAATTACATAGTCAAAATTGCGAGCTTTAAAAAAATTAGTAAACCGGAAGGGCGCTTTTACTGAACAGTTTTTTTAATTTTCGACGAATTTCATTAAATTTTGTATACTAACTATAAAATTTGTCAATTATAATTTTGAAAACTGGAGTAAGAGAAAGTTGTGTGAGTGTTTCACACCAGTTTTTTATTTTTATTTATAAATCTAATTCGGAAAGCTTGTGCAAATTAAATTTAAAATTAACTTTGCAGCAAGCATTTTAACTGAAGTTATATTTCAAGAACCCGGAAGTTTCTTTTTAAAAAGATATTTATTTAAAAATACAATATAGTAATAATTACAATAAGCTAAGGCACTGGTTAATATTGAGTACTACTATAGACACTGAGAACTGTACGGTATGGTTGTGAGCTTGGAACTGCCTGCCTGCTGGTCGGTGGGAGTATTTATATGCTGTCGGCGGCTGCTGACGCAGCCTTGGTACTTTTCCGATAGATGTGTCATAACTCCTCCCTCCTTAAGTTTGGAGCTCCTGCGACAATTGGCACGGAAGTCCAGGGTAGATCTGTCGTGGTATCGGTTGTAGCTGGTCTCCTTCTGCTGAGCCTGAATTTGTCTTCTTTCTACGGACATAGTAAACATACAAAGGGGGCAACAGTAGTAGAAGTATTGGAATGATAATAAAATAGTAGAGATGTGCCGAGTCCTTGGGTGTTTCTTCTAGTAATTCCAGTGGTTCCATCTTTAGGTTGATTCTGTGCAGATTTTCAAAAGATATGTTTATGTTGGTGTGAGTGAACACTTGTGTAGTTGTCACTATGCCTTTGGAATCCTTGTATATGGGTATGGCTTTGCTGTCTAGTAGAGTTTCGTCTTTGTTTAATTTGATGAGGCTAGTGTTGGTCAAGAATATAGTGTCATTATGTTGTCCTTTCTTATTACAATTCTATTGGTCCTGAAAGTTAAAAAGTGGTCCACGAAAGGAATGTATTTGTTAAATGGTGCACTTGATGTGTATACCGTCTTGCATGCTACGGGGTTGATGTTGGCGATGAGTTGGCGAATACAATCGTTTTGGATGCTGGTTTTGTTGCGGCAGTACGTAGCGCTGTTGATTTCCTCACAGGTGGCTGTAAATAACTCATCTTGGATTTTCAGGATCAAAGGTGGGTGGACATGAATTGTCAGGAGGTGGTTGTCTCTCTCTATAGGATAGGATAAGAGGAAGTACGTCTCAAAGGAAGGGGTTTTTAAGGGAACGCTAATGAAGTAGTAGATATTCCAGGTTTTGATTGAGCAGTGTACCTTGCTTAATTGCCAAAGTGCCTCGATGTCTGCTGTTACGAACGTTATATTGTGGGATTTTTGTAGTGACTCGAGATCTTTGAGAGAGAAGGTACTAGAATGTATGGTGTTTACTTTACAGAAATCCAGAGAGTTTTCCATGTCGTCAATATGGTTGGCGATAAGGACCAGGTTAAGGAGAATCGAATTGAATTGCTGATTTAGTTCAACTTGGCTAATTATAGGGTTGGAGAAGAAGGTTGTCATTTTGTCATTGTTAGTTCGTATAATTTGTATATCGTGATTGAACTCTTCAATTACTCGCTTGTTTATTGCCATTTGGGTTTTTAGGTTATTTTGGAGGTGAAAACTGTTTCGTTCAATAGTGTTGATGACTTTGTCGTATCGTTCCTTGTCGTCACTGTCCATGTTTCCGGTTAACCAGGAAATGGCTTTGCCTAAGCCGTTAATAAGTCCCCGTTTAGTTCTGGATTTGTTAAGGGTTAAATGGTCTAGCTTATTACGAAGGTAATAATAATATTTAAAGAGTGACTTTATCTGTGCCGTCCGGTTGTGCTGATAAGTAGTGCTGATGATGTGATAAATTTTATCTAATTCAATGTCTATTAATTGTATGTCGGTAACGTGTATAAAAGTATAGTATCTGTCTATGACGTAAACTGGGTCAAGTGTAACGGGTAGAATTCCCGGGCCCTGAGTCAGATCTGTTATCTCTAGGCTGGTGGCTACATTCCCCGCCGTCAGCAGTTGTAGTATGCGTATTATTGTTATCAGCAGTATCTAGTATAGTATAGTAAAGTATAGTATTTATTTAGTTGGTAAACATTACATTAGCGATAACAGTAGGAAGATGTCAATAGTCGACTGAGAGGGGAGTCGCTGAACTTGAATTATAATATCCATGGGGAGAGAGAGAGAGAGAGCGCAGTGCGCACTATGTACTTTAAAGTATATACGTATTTCATTTTATTTTGTTTTTCATTTTATTTAGAATAGGACGTAAGCTTGTATATTTAGTTATTATGTACATTTCTTTTTGAAAAAGTGATATTTGATTATGTTTACGAATTCCCATATTATGGAAGTTATAGAATAGAAGCGTTTTGCTTGTTTTAGATTTATTTAATAAAACACTATTAGCATCATTCTTCTTATTATAGTATTTATCTATGAAGTGCGCTTTGTTAACTTAAGCTGCAGAATTCCCGATTCATGAGTCATATCCGGTATCTGACTAGATTCATCATAGTCAGCGGTTATATCTATAAATTTCTTTTATGGTGTATCCATAGATTATATTCTTACCTACCTCCTGTGCCGATTAATTGGAATTTTCTTTATGATGAGGTTTTATATTTATAAATTACAGTATTATCTACATCCGTTGATGATTCATTGGAATTTTCTTTTAACTATAAATATTAACAATAAATACTAACTGACTGCGTATATAATATTTTTATTTAATAACATAGTTAACATAGGTTTAGATTTAGTTACTCTCCTTATTTCTTTTTTTTTTTTTTTTTTGAGTTTCTCTTTTTTTTCCTGCCTTTACGATGGTATCCTTTTATATGATTTGTACCACTTAATTAATTTATTTACTAGGGTTCATATTCCCGGAACTAGTTTAAATTTTTATTTAAATTGTTAATTTATAATTCCTTTTTCTTATTATTTTATAATTATCTAATTATTTTTTCTTATTTATAATTTATTGATAGGTCCCGTAGTTATTATTAATACATTCGTTGAAATTGTATTCGGCATTTTCAACTTCCTCTTACTGCATTAGAGCTCAATGTAAATTATATGTGTAAAATATTGAATTACAATTCTGGCCGACTTCCATATATTGTAGCTTTGGAGGGTATTAAAGGAAAGAGTACTCCATGGTTTAAAGAATGGCTAAATTTGGCAGAATACCTGGATTGGGTTCTAGATAGAGAATTTAGAACAGTAGATAGGTGGTATGAGCAGATGGTTAGTGTAGTTAACAAAGGTATAGAAGATTTTAGAAACGAACTATTTACTTCGTCATCTGGTGCGGAGTATCATTTGTTGTATAAAACTAAATCATAATATTGCATATATTAAGGATGAATTTAGTGTGGCTTTAATTAAAACAGTATATAAGGTGAGATGCGAATTATTCACTTCATATTATAAACCCAGGATAAATGATATTGTGTATGCCTGTTCCGTGTGTCATTTAAATGAAGACGAAAGTATGTTGCATATAATAGGTAATTGTACTATTATGCGTGGTTTTAGGAAAAAGTATTTGGGACAAAATGTTTTAAATGAACGACAAGTTATCGTGTGGTTAAACGGAAGGATTGGCATAAATTGTATGGTTTTTTGAAAATGGTTTTAAAGTACAGACAGGTTTTAGTTACTGAATTTAACTTTAATTAAAATGTATATATATTTTTCTCCTAAATTAATCATAAAGGTTTATTGTATTTTACTTCTATACTTTCCATAGTTAACTCTTTTATACCGTCGTGTCTACCTTGGTATCGTACGTATGCAGCGAACGGGTAGTTTCCGGTGTTCCATAATTTATTATCTAGTTATTTAATATATATTTTCTATTTAATTATTTAAGATATATTTTCTACTTCGAGAGGTTTATAATTTTTCCTATCTTCCTTGGTTAGGATTTTTATTATTTTAGTTCCTTATTTAATTAATTAGTTTTCCTATTTTCCTTTTTTGTTACAATATTTTTCCGTATTCCGGTTTTATTTTTCCGTGAGAATGCCAATTTGATTTTTATTATGATGCAGACTTATGCTTTTGATATTAAGGGTCCCCCTGGATCAAAGGGCATGCGTAGGAATGTTGCAGGTCCCCCGGGATCGAAGGGCATGCGTACAAATTCGTGGTGTTGAAGGGTTTTGGTTTGACGTCGTTTGTCAATTTCTGCTTGTAAGTACTTGCGATAAATTTCTGGATATCTGCAGTTTCGTGCGTATACTAGTCTGTCATCTGTAGTTGTTATTCTGTGCTTTAGTACATCAGTACAGATTGGTCGGTCGTGTTCTCTTTGAATTATTTTAGGGTAGTTCTTTAATAATTTTAACTTCTTATTTTTTTTCTCTGAGTTCATAGGCTCAGTTCTGCTTAAGTGAGGGATTTCATTTTTTATCTCTCTTAACCTAGTGTCCCCAGACATGTCGGGACAATTGGTCACTACTACGTCCGGGATGCTTACGCTAATTTCCTGCGGTTCGTCGATGTCCATAGGTTCGGTGCAAATGGCCATGACTTCCTTGGATTCAACTTCGCACAAGATTTTATTATTCCTAACGCTATAAAGGCCTTCTTTAATTGTGACCTTATCATTTATTTCTATATTTTCATTAATTAATCCGTTTTTTAATTCTTTAATTTTTACCGGAAGTTCTATAAAATTAACTCCCTGTTCTAATTTTATTACGTTTAAGTTATTTTCAGGGATATCAAGTGTAAATTTTAAGGGGATTATACCCTGAGGGCAAGAAAGGATATTTTTGTTTAAGTCGATGCTCATGCCGAGTGCTTGCATTGTTTTATGGCCTAATAGTATATCATATTTGTCCGAAAAGGGGAATAAGTGGAATTTAGTGTCTAAGTTTACGTGAAACGTGTCTTGTATGTTGAGGGTGCAAGATTGTTCTCCATTCTTCTTTCCTGCGGGTGTCGTTATTATGAAAGGGTCCTTGGATCGTGTTATGTCAGTTGGGACAACGTTAGGATGTATGTAGTTTTCGGCTGATCCGGTGTCGATGAGCCATTTCCGTCCGTGTCTGTCTTCGAAGTGTGGGAGAGACTTGTCTACTAGGTTTAGGTTGTATTCGGGGGGCCTTCTTGGCCAACGTCTAAAAAATGATCAAACTTTTCTGTTACTCTTTCGAGGGATTTTTCTAAGCGGGTAATTCTGTCGTCATATGAGTTGTCAGATTCTGAATAATTTTCGGGTGGCTCTTCCTGTTGACAGTGGGTCAGTTCGTGTGGAGAGATGTAATCTTTGAACCTGGGTCTGCCTGCAGTACGCATGGACACCGTATTTTGAGAGAAGTAACCAGGAGGTAGTCTGGGTCGATTAAAGGGGTGATCCGGATTGTTTGGATTATTAGGATTGTTAGATTGTCCAAAATTAGATCGTTGAGGTTGTTGCAGTTGTGGCTGCGTCTTTGTCTAAAGAGAAGTTTGAGGTGTCTGTTCTATAGGCCTGGGATTATATTCAATTGGTTGGTACTGGTAGTTAGGGGCTTGAGCCATGGGGACGCGTGGTGCGAAGTGTTGTGGATTCGGTCTGTAAGAGTATTGGGTATTCGGTCTGTAAGGCTGTTGGTATTGGTTGTACTGGTTCGGTTTCCGAAATGGTTGGTTGGGTCTTTTAGGACTGTGAGAGGAGTTTAGGTTAGCTACAATGAACGAACATTTGTTGTAGATAATGTTTCGTACCTCGTCTAGTGTGCTAGGATCAAAAATCATAATGTGGTTGCTTAATGTCGGGGGCAGGCATTTATATATGTGGAAGATTATTTCCCTGTCGACTCGGGTTATCAATTGTTTCAGGGCGTCTGCTGTGAGTCCGTCTAGTTTTAGTCTAATATAAACTAAATTTCGCAACTCCTGTATCCTATTGACGAAGTCAATGGGAGACTCTCTATCATGCATTTTGGTTTGTAAAATCTCGTCCTTGAGTATCTCGTAGGATCTCGAGTCGGCAAAACATTCTTTTAAAAACTTTAATAAATTTAATAAATGGTCCACATTGTTAGAGAGAAGGATATTTCTAGCGGGCCCTACTAATTTACTTTTTACTTTTATAAAGAGAATGTTATGATTGTAGTCCCTTTCGACTATATTTTCTGCGCAGACAGTAGCGAACGCACTCTCAACAATTTCGCAAAAGAATGCAAGCTCAGAGGGGTTGCCGTCAAAGTAAGGTATGTGGTCGTAGTCTTCCTTAGAAATTTTATAATTAATTTGGGCCATTTCGGGGATGGTTTCTTTGGGGAGAACTAATTTGGATGGTTTGAGGATAGATGAGCTACTTACACTTCTCGAGCGTTGCTGTTGACTCGCCAGCTTGCTTCCCTTTTATCGTCTGAGGATGTTCCGGGTTCCTGTAGGTCGAGTGCTGCGAATAAGCCACTGATGTGGGAGCTTCAAGTCTTCTTTGAGACAAATGGTCGCACGTGAGACAAGTGGTCGCACTAGACTTATAAGCTTTCGCAGTCCCTGCTCGCGCGCGCCAGTTATATTTCAAGAACCCGGAAGTTTCTTTTTAAAAAGATATTTATTTAAAAATACAATATAGTAATAATTACAATAAGCTAAGGCACTGGTTAATATTGAGTACTACTATAGACACTGAGAACTGTACGGTATGGTTGTGAGCTTGGAACTGCCTGCCTGCTGGTCGGTGGGAGTATTTATATGCTGTCGGCGGCTGCTGACGCAGCCTTGGTACTTTTCCGATAGATGTGTCATAACTCTGATAAGAAAATCGTTGTAATCTATTTTCTAGTTGATTCAAAAACCAGTAAAGTCGTACTTTGTGTTAACTGTTATTCTTCAAATTTGGTATTCCATCGATGCTTTTAATGTGTTATGTAGCTGGTAATAACCGTATATTATATTGAAGTGGTATTTTAGAGGAAAGCATAATGTTACTGTTCATCGAATCACAAAAAAAAAATCAATTCATCCGGGGAAATGTTGCGAACAGAAGTGATATATATTTCTGTGAGTAGACAGTACGAAGTTGGAAAAACGTAGAGTTATTTTCGAAAAAATTACAAAAAACTGAAAAAATATTTCTTTTTTTCATATTGTGGGGACCCAAAAACATTTACTCAATTTTGGAATACGAGATAGTAAAAAAAGTAATTTTTTTATTCACCACAATTAAATTTATTACTCAATTAATTTTAATTAATGTAAAAATTGCAAAAAAAGTAATAAATAATGTCTTTAAAATCTTTCTCTTTTATTGTTTAAATTAATTTTATTTATCACAAATCGGTTCTTCTTCTATTTGAACTTAACTGACAAATAAAATTAGAATCCAGAATTTCTGGAATCCTTTTGTCCTTTCTATTTCTAATTTACAACATTTTCTGGCTTTTGATATGGAATTTGAATGACTACCATTTAGTCAAGCACTTTTTTTGAATAATAACAATTCTATGAGATTATAAAAGAAGCCTTCTTATTATAATGCCAGCTGCAAATCATAGGAATAATGTTTAAGATCGTTAATATAATACAAACAAAAAATCTGGTGTGATTGATTCTTCGACTTTCACTTACTGCAGTTTCCATAATTTTTATAATTTACAAATTTTCTTGAAACTTATAATTTTTATTAAATGTTTATTTATCTTCTAGAAGTTCTATCAATAGGACAACCGAAACTTATTAAAATAACAAACAAAATGGTTGGTTAGTTGGGGCCAAATAATAAAAAACCTTTTTGACTTTATAAGTTTATATCTTTTGCCCCAACCAACCAAAATTTCGTTTTATTAAGTCTTTGTGAAGTTTAGTTTTTTTTTTTTGGATTTTTTTAAGATGCACAACAGCTATGGTCCTTTGCACCTGTTTCTAATTTGTAAGGACTCATCAGGGATTCATATCCACACCCACCAGTCTAACAATTTCTACAGCAAACCCACAATCTAGGTCTAACCATATTCCTCTACTTCCTTATATCGCTTATAAAATAAATACCTATACATAAGACACCAGCAAACAGCTAAACACATACATATGTACGTACAGCTAGTTTCACAACAAATGAAATAGATGAACCTCCCAAAGATATTCAAAAATCTTATTGATATTGCCCTCATTGTCTCCTAATACATCTATAAGACTGGTCGGTAAATTTACTTTTCCCCGCGCGTTTACATATTTCGAACATTCCAATAGAATATGCGGGACCGTTAATGTCGTATTGCAAGCGCTGCATACCGGCTGAAGTTCTCTTCGGAATACGTATGTGCCTGTGTGACAACATGGTGTGACCGAGTCTCATTCTCGCTAGGACAATTTCTTCTCGCCGAGATTCTCGATTTGAGGTTGACCATTTCTTTGTGGTATCCTTGATATTCCTTAGTTTATTTGACAGCTGCACTGGTTGCCATTCCTTTTCCCAGTTGGAAAGATTTTGTTTTTTTTTAGAAAAGCTTTCCAATCGACTGCAAGGACACGTTCGTCTCTACAAGTAAGTTTAGATAGTATACCAAATTTAAAGAAATCCGTCGGAATTTTTATGGAGAAAATTGCAGGAAATTGAAAAAAAAAAAAATTGTTAATTAAAGTCGCACTTTCGGTCAACCGATTTTCATAAAACACGGAATTTTGGTAACGATCGTATTACGATTATAATAAATACTATTTAGATAAAGGAATTGTGTAATGAAATTGAAATATCACTTCAGTGGAAAACATATTCCCCCTTCTATCCTTGCAAAACCTCTTTAAATGAATTTTCAATGAGAAATGTTTCATATAAAAGTAAAGTTGTAGCACATTATATAAGTGGAGTTCATATACGAGGCTCATTCAATAAGTAACTAGACAAATCGCTGTAGCTCAAAAACGATAATATATTTAATCAATACAAAACTTTGGGTACTTTTCAACATTGGCCCCAGCAACATTTATACACTTGTCCCCCATCGTTCTTCTAATTTGTGTGTACCTCTGGCATAAAATACTTTGGGTTGATCTCGAAGCTACTTTTGCACTTGATTTTTAATTTCTTCATTGGATTGAAAATGTTTCTCACGTAGAGCCTCTTTAAGGGGTCCTAAAAATACGATGGGACGAGGTCGGGGCTTTACGGGGGATGTGGAAGGTTCTTCCACCCCCACATTTTCTTGGTTTCTTTATGGGCGTCCTTAAGTTGTCTGGAACCCATCTTGCACAAGTTTTCTTGTACTGAAGCTTATTTTGAATAATGATATGGATAGTAAAGGAAAAGGATTGTGAGATTCGGTCTTTTTAAAAAATAAGAAAACTTAAATTCCTGCCAACCTTTCGACAAATATATTGTCTTTTACAAGGCTTAAACAAAAAACAAAAATCTATCAAATAATCTTCAAAACATAACAAATTTAAAAACTTATGTATAAATTTGGAAAATAAAAAGTTGAGAACACCTCAACATCACAGAGAATACTATTGAGGGAACGTCATAGAGAATACTATTGAGGGAACGTCACAGAGAATACTATTCTCTGTGATGTTCAGGTGTTCTCAACTTTTTATTTTCCAAATTTATACATAAATTTTTAAATTTGTTATTTTTTGAAGATTATTTGATAGTTTTTTTTTTTTATGCCTTGAAAAAGACATATTTGTCGAAACTTTGGCAAGAATTTAAGTTTTCTTATTTTTTTAAAAAGACCGAATCCTTTTTCTCACAATCCTTTTCCTTCATATAAGAACGGTCGAGATGAATATTCCATGATATGGATAGTTCCAACACTTGAGTGCACTTCTTCAGTTATCAGTCAACAGTAATACGCATGTTGTCCTGAATTAACGTGTTAATGCGACATTCGAGGGAGGAAGTTGCAACTTCAACCTGTCGTCCACTTCGTTGCTCGTCACAGACACTTACACGGCCACTTTTAAACTGTTCTACCCATTTGTAAACGTTCGAGCGGTTCAAACAATTATTCCCATATACTTTCAACATCCTTTCGTGGATTTCACTGCCCTCTGCAACTAAAAATCTACTCACCGAGCGTTGTTCTTCCGATGTGCAATGCTCGAGCGGACTCGCCATTCTTAACTGAATGAATACATTTGAGGTTATGCTTACCAATCTACCTCAAACTGTATGCTCCCATTCAGAAAGTCCGAATTATACTACAATTGCGCCTTAGTGGGACTGATAAAATCAGGTTTTTTTTTTTTTTATAAAAGGCCACTCTTATTCTATTGACACTAAATCATTCTGTATGATCTGCAATACTTGGGGCTGGAGACGCTGGAGCATATCCTTTATTCACCTTTAAGCCCTATTTATTCACCATTAAGGAAACATTATCTTTGGAAATATATAAACAATGGAGATAATAATGATCCCTTAATTAAAATTTTGCAATTAGATAGTCATCAAAAACTAAATGATATAATTTATTATATTGCTGGCGCCATGAAGCTAAGATGTTTTGCGCTTAATTAATAAAAAATTTTTGTTAAAGATTTCAAAATTAAAACTGTATTCATAATTATATATAAAAAAAAAAAAAGCAGGGACAAAAAAGCGTCATTATAATTTGTGTTGAATGAGTATATGACATTATAATTTGTTACTTACTCTTGTTTTACTCACCAGAATTTTTTTATTTATTTTATTTTATAATTTTCAGGTTTCTTTTTATTTTCATTGAAGCACTAATGTATTGTCTTTATAAATCTATGTATGTATTGTATTATGTTACTCTTTATATATTGTTTTGTACTCTAGTCCTTGCAAAAGGCATTTACATTATGAGCAATAAATAAATAATATGCATACCAAATACACTCGAACAGCTGATGAGAAACTAAGTATAAGGATGCCAACTTGACGCACTGAAACTATTGTATTGATTAAACGAAACCGTTTCTGACCTACAGCGATTTGTCTCGTTATTTATTGAATGACCCTCGTAAAAATTTTAGAAAATCATTTGAGTCTTTATCGTGAAAAACTGAAAAATCCACTCAGTAAAATGGTACTTCCGGTTGAAATTTGTTTATAGATAATCAAATATCTCATGGTCATACCCCCAAACTGAATGTCAAATTTGAAGTTCCTACGATTTTTTTTTTTCGTTTTTAATCTCACACTGGCCATTTTTTTGGAGAATCACTTTTTTGGGCTCAGTGGACCACAAAAAGTGTATTTCCGATGAAAACTCCGCTATAGGAAATTTGACACGATCACAATACTTCTTGCTAGGAGTAAGGCAGCTTACACACTGATGCAACGCAACTCACACGACCGACTTAAGCAACTAGTTGCATGAGACCGATGTTTTCACATTGTTGTACAATCGATGCGACTATAATCTAGTCGAAATGGAGTCGTCAGAAAATGAGGATGTTATTATTTCTTGGTATTTTCTTAGGAGAAGGAAAAGACGTTTCTGGGTGCACCCGTATTTTGTAGATAATTTTGAACGAAGAATGTTTGTAGCTGCAAGGGAACTCAATGACCCGGTTAAATTTAAATCTATGTATAGGATGAGTCCAACAACCTTCTTAGTATAATGTGTAAGGGTGTTGTGAGGAGATGTTGGTTGTCGATGATGAGTGATAAATAACACCTTAAGATTTGGTTAAGATATATAATTTGATGTATATGTATATGACTGACTGCCAAGGACTTTACACTGTAGAGTTTAGAACTGAACTGAACTGACAGACTGACGTGGCTAAAATTATATGTACGGAGTGAAGTTAAACTGATTTGTAAATCAACAGAATGATATCTGATGTGCAAAACTGAATTCAACAGAATGATTCTCTGACTGTCCATCTCTTATATATATATATACTGGCCGAGCCTCTCCTCTCTGTGCGAGAGGGGCTGTTTCTCTCCGCTAGAGTGGATGAGTGGTGGGGGTTCACTGGTTCACTAAAACCCCTACAAATGTATGGTACTTCTATGTATAATGCTGGATATTTTTCTACTTCTTGCACTAATTTAAAACGCTGAATGCTTCAGCGTTCATTTTGCTATAAAATGAAGAAAATAATATTTTAATTGGCAATACATACAAAAACCAATGCAACTGATCGCGGTGCGACCGGCATGTCCAGTCGCATACAACCAGTCGTAAGGTTGCATCAGTCGGATTGCACAAGTGTGAATGCTTCTCGTAAAATGAATCAGAATCCTTATGGGTCAGACTGATGCAACTAGTTGCTTGAGTCGGCCGTGTGAGTTGCGTTGCATCAGTGTGTAAGCTGCCTAAGAGAATGTATAAGATAAATTTCTACTCACTCTAACTTCCTCTTTCTCTAATTCTATCAATTTTAATACAGATTCTAATTAAATATGATTTCTTTTTTTTTTCACTGATATAGTTAGTATGTAGTATTGTATAAAGAAAATTGTTGAGATTATTTTAGGGTGAAATTGTGAAAGAAGGTCAAAAACACTGGGTAAAATATCACTCCAGTGATCCTAAACCACTGGTAATACTTAAAACAAAGTAACAGGATTCCTGTGATTTCCTTTGTTGTTGAGAGATTTTGTTCGAACACCAAATACATACACACACTCACACACACACACAGACACACACACACACACTCACAAACCCACATCAAATGCAGATCTACTCAAAGAATAAAAAAAACATGTCCCATCAGTATAGCAAAAGAAAATAATTTTTTTTATAAAATTTCCATAAAATTACCATTATAGACCATTATAAAGTATTATTCAATAATTCAATTCAATTTAAATTTATTTATTTGCCTTGGGAATTAACCCCAATTCATTCTTCTAAATAGTGACTCACAATATATAGAAAATAAAAAGGGAAAAATGAATATAATGTACATGAATCAGTACCTGCAATATTTTTTACACTTAGTGTGAATAAATAAACGGATAGTAGCTTAGGGTATGAGAAACTGTTACAGTGATAAAATTTTATTTACGTTATTGAAGGGCGTTTTGATTTCTTGTTCTGTGTTAAGGTTCAGCAAAATTCCTGGCCAGATTTATTTTAAATTATCTAAGGCGAAAGAGTTGCCTTATAGGATTGTAACATTTAATGTGCACAATTATCAGTTAATTGAGGGATTAAGATTATATCTAGAAGATTTATTGGAAATTCTGACATTGTATTTTCCATATGTTCTTATCTATGAAAAAAATCTGATGTACCGGTATGGGTAATTTTTAGAGGTTAAATAAAAATGTAATTTATTTAGAGGTGTATGCGCGGCAGACTCCCAGGCGCGATGGCGAACGGTGAGGCAAACATCATAAGCAAGTGTAAATGGCAAACGTGAAGAAAAATTGAACTGTAATAAGAAATAATAAACAAAGGCGAGACTTACCCTTTTGATGACTGCGAATGCTGACGCAAAGGCGATGAAGTAATAGGCGGAAGGTGGAAAAGGAAGCTGTGACGTCTGTATGTGTGTGTGTGTGTGAGTAGATGAGATTGACGGGTTTTAGGCCACTTTTTTTGCACAAGATGGCGGCCGTCCCCCTCTCCCACCTCTCACCCCAGCCACATTACCCCTCTCCCACCAAATGATCCCCACCCCTCCCCCAACCTAATCCCAACTTTCCCCCCCCCACCCCTTTTCCTGTAGGCGAAGAAATAATAAAAAT
This sequence comes from Triatoma infestans, assembly GCA_011037195.1. NCBI lineage: Eukaryota > Metazoa > Arthropoda > Insecta > Hemiptera > Reduviidae > Triatoma > Triatoma infestans. The sequence goes on along the minus strand of JAAEAF010005438.1, from coordinate 2,403 downwards.
TAATTTTTTTTTTTGCTGAGGTCAGCAAAAGCGATCTCACAACCTTCGTCATCCAAGTCCATCACTTACACCACTCAGCTATAGTGGTAACTTGGCAATAGTAGTTTTCTTTAGATCCTTATACCTCACCCACATACTTCTCCCTCATCTCTCTCATATCCTTTCTCTCTCTCTCTCTCTCTCTCTATAGATATATAAAATATATACACAGAGACTTAAAGAGAGGCTCTGCCCCACGTACCCCAGGCCAGGGTTCATTAACCTGTATTTTTCCATTCGTACAAAAGTTTATTAACCTCTATGTATGCACAATGTTTGCAATATAATATATTTACTTATTTTTTTTTTTTTAGACGGATACTTATGTAAGTTTTTTGGTAAACAATAAACTAAAACTTAATCTATGGTTCCTTCTTATCTACTTTTATCGATCAAGTATATTGACATTTAATACAGTATATTGATTTATGAGTCACTTACCTGTGTAAGGTTTTTGGTAAGCAATTTTCAAGTTAATCTCCATTTTCCTTTCTTTTTTCTTTTTTTTATCGATCATTATATATTTATAGAATCCAATATATCGGTTATTTTATTTTATTTTATTTTTTTTTGGCACAGTTTAAAGTTGTTGGACCTGTTATCGACGAAATAGTTAATAATATGTTTTATCGAACTAATTGTTTATGCAATTAAAGAAAGGAAAAAAAAGCTAGTGATTTAATAACTGGTGTATCTCAATTTACATACCAAATTCCGCATATTTAATCACTAGACAGATACTTCGTTTTTTTTTGGTAAACAGATGAGTTTTTTTTTTTTGGTAAACAATAAACTAAAACTTAATCTATGGTTCCTTCTTATACACCATACTTATCTATTTTTATCGATCAAGTATATTGGCCATTTAATACAGTATATTGATTTATGAGTCACTTACCTGTGTAAGGTTTTTGGTAAGCAATTACAATTTAATTTCCATTTTCCTTCTTTGAGAGAAATCTATTTAGCCTATTATACAAAACACACCGAGGACAGCCGAACTACAGAGCCGATAATAACCGAACAGTCCTTATTTTTTTTTTTTTTTTAAACACACACAATATACAATCATTTGTAATTAAGTTGTCCAAGTTTTCTAATAATAACCACAGTCCAAATCGTTCGTTAGTAGGTTTTACTTTTCTTCCATAGAGCTGAGAAACACTTAACACTTTGTGCGAGCCCATGTTGTCTCTGCCGATGACCGATTAACACTTAATTACAAAGGACTCCACTATGAGTTAAATCTCCACTTTCCTTTTTAAGATAATTTTTTGTTTTGTTTATCGATCAACTATATTTATAGAATCTAATATATCGTTTTCTTTTTGGTACTGCTTAAAGTCGTTGGATCTGTTATCTAACGCAATGTACGACGAAATAGTTAATAATATGTTTTGTCGAACTAATTGTTTATGCAATTAAAGAAAGGGGGAAAAAAAAAAAAGCTAGTGTTTAACTGTTGTATCTCAATTTACGTATCAAATTCCACATATTTAATCACTTTTCTAATCTAAAACGTACTCAATTTACACACATGTTTCCGTCAATTCTTGCAAAGAAGAGATGTAAGTTTTCGGTTAGAAATGTAGAAAGTGCCTATCTTACAAATTGACATGTAAGAAATAAAAGTGAGAATAGCGATTTATGCGTACATATTAAAACTAGTAATTTAAATGGAACTTATATATTTTTAAACACTTTTTATTAGAGCAAAAGTAATTTTCTCTAGAGATAACTACTGTAAGTTTGCAGTTAAAATTGTAAAAGTCGAAAGTGCGTATCTTAGAGCTTAACATGTAAGAAATAAAAGCAAGAATGGCGGTATATACGCATTTATTAAAACTAGTAATTTAACTGGAATTTATATGTTATACATGTTTAAACACTTCTTATTTGAGCAAAAGTAATTTCTCTCTAGAGATAGTTTGCGGAGTTTCGCAGTAATATCTTACTACAGTAGTATTTTTCTGTAGTCTTTTTACAGGAGTAAGTCTAATTTCACCACAGTGGAAAGCTGATCCTACACAGATAATGTAATTTCCAAAAAAAAATCTTCTATCGAATTAATTGTTTGTACAATTAAACAAATTACTTAAAGAAAGGGAAAACTTAGTGGAACCAGTAGTCTTTTTATCTCAATTCAGGTACAAAATTCCCCTACATTTTTGCAATCTAAGAAGCACTCAATTTACGTACTTAACTCCCCCAAAAAAGTGATCAGTTTCCAATTTAACTGGTAAATGAATTATTCTATATTTTTGTAATCTAATAAGTATTCAATTTACATATATAATTCCAATAGAGAATTTAATAAATTAATGGGATTTATACCATACCTAGATAGAGGTAACTTCTTTAGTG